>OY829524.1:7720149-7722649 GCA_963691665.1 Clepsis dumicolana | reverse complement strand
ACTAACCAAGTATCAAACTATTAAACTACCAAACTAACCAACTTTTAAACTAACCAACTAACCAACCAACAAACTAACAAACTAATGAACTAACCAACCAACCAACCAACCAACAAACCAACTAACCAAATAACTAACCAACTAATCAACCAACCAACAAACCAACTAAACAACCAACAAACCAACCAACAAACTAACCAACTTACCTACCAACTAACCAATCAACTAACCAACTATCAAACTACCAAGTATCAAACTATCAAACTACCAAACTAACCAAGTATCAAACTACCAAACTAACCAACTAACCAACTATCAAACTACCAAACTAACCAACTAACCAAGTATCAAACTGTCAAACTAACCAACTATCAAACTATCAAACTACCAAACTAACCAATTAACCAAGTATCAAACTATCAAACTAACCAACTAACCAAGTATCAAACTATCAAACTACCAAACTAACCAACTAACCAACTATCAAACTACCAAACTAACCAACTAACCAAGTATCAAACTGTCAAACTAACCAACTATCAAACTATCAAACTACCAAACTAACCAATTAACCAAGTATCAAACTATCAAACTAACCAACTAACCAAGTATCAAACTATCAAACTAACCAACTAACCAACCAACCAACTAACAAACCAACCAACCAACCAACCAACCAACCAACCAACAAACTAACCAACTAACCAACTAACCAACCAACCAACCAATCAACCAACCAACTAACAAACTAACCAAGTATCAAACTATCAAACTACCAAACTAATTAACTAACCAACTATCAAACTACCAAACTAACCAACCAACAAACTAACAAACTTACCAACTAACCAACCAACCAACCAACATACCAACCAACCAACCAACCAACCAACCAACCAACCAACCAACTAACCAACCAACAAACTAACCAACTAACCAACCAACCAACCAACTAACAAACTAACCAAATAACCAATTAACCAATCAACCAACCAACCAACCAACCAACCAACCAACCAACCAACAAACTAACCAACTAACAAACTATCAAACTACCAAACGAAACAACTAACCAAGTATCAAACTACCAAACTAACCAACTAACCAACTAACCAACTAACCAAGTATCAAACTATCAAACTACCAAACTAACCAACTAACCAAGTATCAAACTATCAAACTACCAAACTAACCAACTAACCAACTATCAAACTATCAAACTATCAAACTACCAAACTAACCAACTATCAAACTATCAAACTACCAAACTAACAAACTATCAAACTATCAAACTACCAAACTAACAAACTATCAAACTAACCAACTAACTAACCAACAAACTGACAAACTAATCAACTAACCAACTAACCAACTAACCAACCAACCAACCAACAAACCAACTAACCAAATAACCAACCAACCAATCAACCAACCAACCAACCAACTAACCAACCAACAAACTAACCAACTAACCAATCAACCAACCAACTAACCAACTAACCAACTAACCAACCAACCAATCAACAAACCAACCAACCACTCAACCAACCAACCAACCAACCAACAAACAAACTAACCAACTAACCAACCAACCAATCAACCAACCAACTAACAAACTAACCAACTAACAAACTATCAAGCTACCAAACTAACCAACTAACCAACTATCAAACTACCAAACAAACCAAGTATCAAACTATGAAACTAACCAACTATCAAACTACCAAACTAACCAACTAACCAAGTATCAAATTATCAAACTACCAAAGTAACCAACTAACCAACTATCAAACTACCAAACTAATCAACTAACCAACTATCAAACTACCAAACTAACCAACTAACCAAGTATCAAACTATCACACTAACCAAGTATCAAACTATCAAACTACCAAACTAACCAACTATCAAACCATCAAACTACCAAACTAACCAACTATCCAAGTATCAAACTATCAAACTACCAAACTAACCAACTAACCAAGTATCAAACTATCAAACTAACAAACCAACTAACCAAATAACCAATCAACCAATCAACCAACCAACCAACAAACCAACCAACCAACCAACCAACAAACTAACCAACTAACCAACCAACCAATCAACCAACCAACTAACAAACTAACCAACTAACAAACTATCAAACTACCAAACTAACCAAATAACCAACAATCAAACTACCAAACTAACCAACTAACCAAGTATCAAACTATCAAACTACCAAACTAACCAACTAACCAACTATCAAACTACCAAACTAACCAACTAACCAATTATCAAACTACCAAACTAACCAACTAACCAAGTATCAAACTATCAAACTAACCAACTATCAAACTATCAAACTACCAAACGAAACAACTAACCAAGTATCAAACTACCAAACTAACCAACTAACCAACTAACCAACTAACCAAGTATCAAACTATCAAACTACCAAACTAACCAACTAACCAACTATCAAACTACCAAACTAACCAACTAACCAACTATCAAA
>OY829524.1:7712649-7715149 GCA_963691665.1 Clepsis dumicolana | reverse complement strand
AACCAACTAACAAACTATCAAACTACCAAACGAAACAACTAACCAAGTATCAAACTACCAAACTAACCAACTAACCAACTAACCAACTAACCAAGTATCAAACTATCAAACTACCAAACTAACCAACTAACCAAGTATCAAACTATCAAACTACCAAACTAACCAACTAACCAACTATCAAACTATCAAACTATCAAACTACCAAACTAACCAACTATCAAACTATCAAACTACCAAACTAACAAACTATCAAACTATCAAACTACCAAACTAACAAACTATCAAACTAACCAACTAACTAACCAACAAACTGACAAACTAATCAACTAACCAACTAACCAACTAACCAACCAACCAACCAACAAACCAACTAACCAAATAACCAACCAACCAATCAACCAACCAACCAACCAACTAACCAACCAACAAACTAACCAACTAACCAATTAACCAACCAACTAACCAACTAACCAACTAACCAACCAACCAATCAACAAACCAACCAACCACTCAACCAACCAACCAACCAACCAACAAACAAACTAACCAACTAACCAACCAACCAATCAACCAACCAACTAACAAACTAACCAACTAACAAACTATCAAGCTACCAAACTAACCAACTAACCAACTATCAAACTACCAAACAAACCAAGTATCAAACTATGAAACTAACCAACTATCAAACTACCAAACTAACCAACTAACCAAGTATCAAATTATCAAACTACCAAAGTAACCAACTAACCAACTATCAAACTACCAAACTAATCAACTAACCAACTATCAAACTACCAAACTAACCAACTAACCAAGTATCAAACTATCACACTAACCAAGTATCAAACTATCAAACTACCAAACTAACCAACTATCAAACCATCAATCTACCAAACTAACCAACTATCCAAGTATCAAACTATCAAACTACCAAACTAACCAACTAACCAAGTATCAAACTATCAAACTAACAAACCAACTAACCAAATAACCAATCAACCAATCAACCAACCAACCAACAAACCAACCAACCAACCAACCAACAAACTAACCAACTAACCAACCAACCAATCAACCAACCAACTAACAAACTAACCAACTAACAAACTATCAAACTACCAAACTAACCAAATAACCAACAATCAAACTACCAAACTAACCAACTAACCAAGTATCAAACTATCAAACTACCAAACTAACCAACTAACCAACTATCAAACTACCAAACTAACCAACTAACCAATTATCAAACTACCAAACTAACCAACTAACCAAGTATCAAACTATCAAACTAACCAACTATCAAACTATCAAACTACCAAACGAAACAACTAACCAAGTATCAAACTACCAAACTAACCAACTAACCAACTAACCAACTAACCAAGTATCAAACTATCAAACTACCAAACTAACCAACTAACCAACTATCAAACTACCAAACTAACCAACTAACCAACTATCAAACTACCAAACTAACCAACTAACCAAGTAACAAACTACCAAACTAACCAACTAACCAACTAACCAAGTATCAAACTATCAAACTACCAAACTAACCAACTATCAAACTACCAAATTAACCAACTAACTAACTATCAAACTACCAAACTAACCAACTAACCAAGTATCAAACTATCAAACTAACCAACTATCAAACTAACCAACTAACCAAGTCTCAAACTATCAAACTCTCAAACTAACCAACCAACCAACTATCAACCTATCAAACTACCAAACTAACCAACTATCAAACTAACCAACTAACTAACCAACAAACTAACAAACTAACAAACTAACCAACTAATCAACTAACCAACTAACCAATTAACCAACCAACAAACCAACTAACCAACCAACCAATCAACCAACCAACCAACCAACCAACAAACTAACCAACTAACCAACCAATCAACCAACCAACTAACAAACTAACCAAGTATCAAACTATCAAACTACCAAATTAACCAACTATCAAACTACCAAACTAACCAAGTATCAAACTATCAAACTAACCAACTATCAAACTATCAAACTATCAAACTACCAAACTAACCAATTAACCAAGTATCAAACTAACCAACTAACCAACCAACAAACTAACAAACCAACCAACTGACCAACCAACCAACCAACAAACCAACTAACCAAATAACCAACCAGCCAATCAACCAACCAACCAACCAACCAACCAACCAACCAACCAACCAACCAACAAACCAACCAACAAACTAACCAACTAACAAACTAACCAACTAACAAACTAACCTACTAACAAACTATCAAACTACCAAACTTACCAACTAACCAACTATCAAACTACTAAACTAACCAACTAACCAAGTATCAAACTATCAAACTAACCAACTATCAAACTATCAAACTACCAAACTAACCAACTAACCAAGTATCAAACTATCAAACTAACCAAGTATCAAACTATCAAACTACCAAACTAACCAAGTATCAAACTATCAAACTACCAAACTAACCAACT
>OY829524.1:7702649-7707649 GCA_963691665.1 Clepsis dumicolana | reverse complement strand
AGTATCAAACTATCAAACTACCAAACTAACCAACTAACAAACTATCAAACTACCAAACTAACCAACTAACCAACTTTCAAACTATCAAACTACAAAACTAACCAACTTTCAAACTAACCAACTAACCAACCAACAAACTAACCAACCAACCAACCAACAAACCAACTAACCAAGTAACTAACCAACCAATCAACCAACCAACCAACCAACTAATTAACCAACAAACCAACTAACCAACCAACTAACCAACCAACCAACCAACCAACCAACAAACTAACTAACTAACCAACCAACCAACCAACCAACCAACCATCAAACTAACCAACTAACCAACCAACCAACCAATCAACTAACCAACCAACCAACTAATTAACCAACAAACCAACTAACCAACCAACCAACCAACCAACAAACTAACCAACTAACCAACTAACCAACCAACCAACCAATCAACTAACCAACTAACAAACTAACCAACTAACCAACTATCAAACTACCAAACTAACCAACTAACCAAGTATTAAACTATAAAATTAACCAAGTATCAAACTATCAAACTACTAAACTACCAAACTAACCAACTAACCAAGTATCAAACTACCAAACTAACCAACTAACCAAGTATCAAACTATCAAACTACCAAACTAACCAAGTATCAAACTATCAAACTACCAAACTAACCCACTAACCAACTATCAAACTACCAAACTAACCAATAACCCAGTATCAAACTATCAAACTAACCAACTAACCAACCAACAAACTAACAAACTAACCAACTAACCAACCAACCAACCAACAAACCAACTAACCAAATAACCAACCAACCAATCAACCAACCAACCAACCAACCAACCAACCAACCAACCAACCAACCAACAAACTAACCAACTAACCAAATAACCAACCAACCAATCAACCAACCAACCAATCAATCAACCAACCAACCAACCAACCAACCAACTAACCAACCAACCAACTAACCAACCAACCAACAAACTAACCAACTAACCAACCAACCAAGTATCAAACTACCAAACTAACCAAGTATCAAACTATCAAACTACCAAACTAACCAACCAACCAACTATCAAACTACCAAACTAACCAACTAACCAAGTATTAAACTATGAAACTAACCAAGTATCAAACTATCAAACTACCAAACTAACCAACTAACCAAGTATCAAACTACCAAACTAACCAACTAACCAAGTATCAAACTATCAAACTACCAAACTAACGAACTAACCAACTACCAAACTAACCAACTAACCAAGTATTAAACTATGGAACTAACCAACTATCAAACTATCAAACTACCAAACTAACCAACTAACCAAGTATCAAACTATCAAACTACCAAACTAACCAACTAACCAACTATCAAACTATCAAACTACAAAACTAACCAACTTTTAAACTAACCAACTAACCAACCAACAAACTAACAAACTAACAAACTAACGAACTAACCAACCAACCAACCAACCAACAAACCAACTAACCAAATAACTAACCAACTAATCAACCAACCAACAAACCAACTAAACAACCAACAAACCAACTAACCAACCAACCAACCAACCAACCAACCAACAAACTAACCAACTTACCTACCAACTAACCTATCAACTAACCAACTATCAAACTAACCAAGTATCAAACTATCAAACTACCAAACTAACCAACTAACCAACTATCAAACTACCAAACCAACCAACTAACCAAGTATCAAACTGTCAAACTAACCAACTATCAAACTATCAAACTACCAAACTAACCAATTAACCAAGTATCAAACTATCAAACTAACCAACTAACCAAGTATCAAACTATCAAACTAACCAACTAACCAACCAACCAACCAACAAACCAACCAACCAACCAACCAACCAACCAACCAACCAACAAACTAACCAACTAACCAACTAACCAACCAACCAACCAATCAACCAACCAACTAACAAACTAACCAAGTATCAAACTATCAAACTACCAAACTAATTAACTAACCAACTATCAAACTACCAAACTAATCAACTAACCAACTATCAAACTACCAAACTAACCAACTAACCAAGTATCAAACTATCAAACTAACCAACTATCAACTTATCAAACTACCAAACTAACCAACAATCAATTTTGTATGGCGGCCATCTTGTTTTCGCCATTTTGAAAAAACTTTGACCGGCTCACCAATTGGTTGGCTGTTCTGAGCGACTTTAGTTCCGGGCAAACTCGGTAGGTCAAGTCGATACATAGAGCTACCCCATGCGTCGGGTCAGTTTCCAAGTTCAGGTCAATTTAGTATTTTTTTGTTGGTCGTGGCGGCATTTCTGATGTGATGGTGTATAGAGTCGAACCCAACCTCTAAAGGCTGCTACAAAACAACAGTAAGTCAGTGAGTCAGACATTACATTGTATGGCGGCCATCTTGGAAAATTGAGAAATCGAAAAAATAATTATGGCGTTGCATATTGTGGCCTTCAAGAGCCCTGAATGCAAAATTTCAATCGAATCAAACAAAAAAAAATTTCGCCGCCATTTTGAATCCGCCATCTTGGAAAAAAAAATTGCTTCATTAGATTACCCTTCCAATTTTGAACAACATTAGTTCAAGCACCTTGTGTCTATCTAGACTGGCCTCTGAGATATTCGCTTTTCAATTTTGTATGGCGGCCATCTTGTTTTCGCCATTTTGAAAAACTTTGACCGGCTTACCCATTGGCTAGCTGTTCTGAGCGACTTTAGTTCCGGGCAAACTCGGTAGGTCAAGTCGTCGCGGAGAACTACTCATGTGTCTGGTCAATTTCCACATTCAGGTCAATTTCATACTTTTTTAGTGGTCGAGGCGGCATTTCTGATGCAATGTTGTAGAGAGTTGTACCCCACCCTTCATGGGTTCTTCAAAACAGCATGTCAGTGAGCCAGATTTTCCATCGTATGGCGGCCATCTTGGAAAATTGAAAAATCGAAAAACTAATTACGGCGTTTGATTCAGTTACCCTCGAGAGCCCTGGATGCAAAATTTCAATAGGATCAGAGTAAAAAAAAAAAACGCCGCCATTTTGAATCCGCCATCTTGAAAAAAAAAATATCCCGATAGATTACCCCTCCCACCCTGAATGACATTTGGTCGAGCACCTGTCATCCATCTCGACTGGTTTGCGAGATAATCGCGTTTCAATTTTGTATGGCGGCCATCTTGTTTTCGCCATTTTGAAAAGATTTTGACCGGCTTACCCATTGGCTAGCTGTTCTGAGCGACTTTAGTTCCGGGCAAACTCGGTAGGTCAAGTCGTCGCGGAGAACTACTCATGTGTCTGGTCAATTTCCACATTCAGGTCAATTTCATACTTTTTTAGTGGTCGAGGCGGCATTTCTGATGCAATGTTGTAGAGAGTTGTACCCCACCCTTCATGGGTTCTTCAAAACAGCATGTCAGTGAGCCAGATTTTCCATCGTATGGCGGCCATCTTGGAAAATTGAAAAATCGAAAAACTAATTACGGCGTTTGATTCAGTTACCCTCGAGAGCCCTGGATGCAAAATTTCAATAGGATCAGAGTAAAAAAAAAAAACGCCGCCATTTTGAATCCGCCATCTTGAAAAAAAAAATATCCCGATAGATTACCCCTCCCACCCTGAATGACATTTGGTCGAGCACCTGTCATCCATCTCGACTGGTTTGCGAGATAATCGCGTTTCAATTTTGTATGGCGGCCATCTTGTTTTCGCCATTTTGAAAACATTTTGACCGGCTCACCTATTGGCTGGCTGTTCCGAGCGACTTTAGTTTCGGGCAAACTCGGTAGGTGGAGCCGTTGCAGAGAGCCGCTACTTGAGTCAGGTCACTTTCCACATTCAGGTCGATTTCGTATTTTTCCTGGGGTCGTGGCGGCATTTTGGATACGACGACGTATACAGTTCCACCCCACCCCTCGTGGGTTCTCCAAAACAGCATGTCAGTCAGTGAGTGAGTGAGTGGGTATCGAGCTATATATATTATAACTAGTATTTTGGGTGGGGGCCGCGGGCCCCGAGGGGCCCGCGGAGGGTTCCCTGCCACCATGTTTTTTTTTTATATCCTTAACCTAACCAATTATCAAACTAACAAACTAAGCAACTAATTAACCAACCAACTTATAAACTAACCAAATAACCAATCAACCAACCAACCAACCAACCAACCAACCAACCAACAAACTAACCAACTAACCAACCAACCAATCAACCAACCAACTAACAAACTAACCAACTAACAAACTATCAAACTAACCAACTATCAAACTACCAAACTACCAAACAATCCAACTAACCAAGTATCAAACTATCAAACTACCAAACTAACCAACTAACCAACTATCAAACTAACAAACTACCAAACTAACCAACTATCAAACTAACCAACTAACCAACCAACAATTTAACAAACTAACAAACTAACCAACTAACCAACCAACAAACCAACTAACCAAATAACCAACCAATCAACCAACCAACCAACTAACCAACTAACTAACCAACCAATCAACTAACCAACTAACAAACTAACCAACTAACAAACTATAAAACTAACGAACTAACCAACTAACCAACTATCAAACTACCAAACTAACCAACTAACCAAATATCAAACTACCAAACTAACCAATTAACCAACTATCAAACTACCAAACTAACCAACTAACCAAGTATCAAACTATCAAACTACCAAACTAACCAACTAACCAACTATCAAACTACCAAAATAACCAACTAACCAACTATCAAACTGCCAAACTAACCAACTAACCAAGTATCAAACTACCAAACTAACCAACTAACCAAGTATCAAACTACCAAACTAACCAACTAACCAACTATCAAACTACCAAACTAACCAATTAACCAAGTATCAAACTATCAAACTACCAAACTAACCAACTAACCAACTATCAAACTATCAAACTACCAAACTAACAAACTATCAAACTAACCAACTAACTAACCAA
>OY829524.1:7695149-7700149 GCA_963691665.1 Clepsis dumicolana | reverse complement strand
AAACTAACCAACTAACCAAGTATCAAACTATCAAACTACCAAACTAACGAACTAACCAACTACCAAACTAACCAACTAACCAAGTATTAAACTATGGAACTAACCAACTTTCAAACTATCAAACTACCAAACTAACCAACTAACCAAGTATCAAACTATTAAACTACCAAACTAACCAACTTTTAAACTAACCAACTAACCAACCAACAAACTAACAAACTAATGAACTAACCAACCAACCAACCAACCAACAAACCAACTAACCAAATAACTAACCAACTAATCAACCAACCAACAAACCAACTAAACAACCAACAAACCAACCAACAAACTAACCAACTTACCTACCAACTAACCAATCAACTAACCAACTATCAAACTACCAAGTATCAAACTATCAAACTACCAAACTAACCAAGTATCAAACTACCAAACTAACCAACTAACCAACTATCAAACTACCAAACTAACCAACTAACCAAGTATCAAACTGTCAAACTAACCAACTATCAAACTATCAAACTACCAAACTAACCAATTAACCAAGTATCAAACTATCAAACTAACCAACTAACCAAGTATCAAACTATCAAACTACCAAACTAACCAACTAACCAACTATCAAACTACCAAACTAACCAACTAACCAAGTATCAAACTGTCAAACTAACCAACTATCAAACTATCAAACTACCAAACTAACCAATTAACCAAGTATCAAACTATCAAACTAACCAACTAACCAAGTATCAAACTATCAAACTAACCAACTAACCAACCAACCAACTAACAAACCAACCAACCAACCAACCAACCAACCAACCAACAAACTAACCAACTAACCAACTAACCAACCAACCAACCAATCAACCAACCAACTAACAAACTAACCAAGTATCAAACTATCAAACTACCAAACTAATTAACTAACCAACTATCAAACTACCAAACTAACCAACCAACAAACTAACAAACTTACCAACTAACCAACCAACCAACCAACATACCAACCAACCAACCAACCAACCAACCAACCAACCAACCAACTAACCAACCAACAAACTAACCAACTAACCAACCAACCAACCAACTAACAAACTAACCAAATAACCAATTAACCAATCAACCAACCAACCAACCAACCAACCAACCAACCAACCAACAAACTAACCAACTAACAAACTATCAAACTACCAAACGAAACAACTAACCAAGTATCAAACTACCAAACTAACCAACTAACCAACTAACCAACTAACCAAGTATCAAACTATCAAACTACCAAACTAACCAACTAACCAAGTATCAAACTATCAAACTACCAAACTAACCAACTAACCAACTATCAAACTATCAAACTATCAAACTACCAAACTAACCAACTATCAAACTATCAAACTACCAAACTAACAAACTATCAAACTATCAAACTACCAAACTAACAAACTATCAAACTAACCAACTAACTAACCAACAAACTGACAAACTAATCAACTAACCAACTAACCAACTAACCAACCAACCAACCAACAAACCAACTAACCAAATAACCAACCAACCAATCAACCAACCAACCAACCAACTAACCAACCAACAAACTAACCAACTAACCAATCAACCAACCAACTAACCAACTAACCAACTAACCAACCAACCAATCAACAAACCAACCAACCACTCAACCAACCAACCAACCAACCAACAAACAAACTAACCAACTAACCAACCAACCAATCAACCAACCAACTAACAAACTAACCAACTAACAAACTATCAAGCTACCAAACTAACCAACTAACCAACTATCAAACTACCAAACAAACCAAGTATCAAACTATGAAACTAACCAACTATCAAACTACCAAACTAACCAACTAACCAAGTATCAAATTATCAAACTACCAAAGTAACCAACTAACCAACTATCAAACTACCAAACTAATCAACTAACCAACTATCAAACTACCAAACTAACCAACTAACCAAGTATCAAACTATCACACTAACCAAGTATCAAACTATCAAACTACCAAACTAACCAACTATCAAACCATCAAACTACCAAACTAACCAACTATCCAAGTATCAAACTATCAAACTACCAAACTAACCAACTAACCAAGTATCAAACTATCAAACTAACAAACCAACTAACCAAATAACCAATCAACCAATCAACCAACCAACCAACAAACCAACCAACCAACCAACCAACAAACTAACCAACTAACCAACCAACCAATCAACCAACCAACTAACAAACTAACCAACTAACAAACTATCAAACTACCAAACTAACCAAATAACCAACAATCAAACTACCAAACTAACCAACTAACCAAGTATCAAACTATCAAACTACCAAACTAACCAACTAACCAACTATCAAACTACCAAACTAACCAACTAACCAATTATCAAACTACCAAACTAACCAACTAACCAAGTATCAAACTATCAAACTAACCAACTATCAAACTATCAAACTACCAAACGAAACAACTAACCAAGTATCAAACTACCAAACTAACCAACTAACCAACTAACCAACTAACCAAGTATCAAACTATCAAACTACCAAACTAACCAACTAACCAACTATCAAACTACCAAACTAACCAACTAACCAACTATCAAACTACCAAACTAACCAACTAACCAAGTAACAAACTACCAAACTAACCAACTAACCAACTAACCAAGTATCAAACTATCAAACTACCAAACTAACCAACTATCAAACTACCAAATTAACCAACTAACTAACTATCAAACTACCAAACTAACCAACTAACCAAGTATCAAACTATCAAACTAACCAACTATCAAACTAACCAACTAACCAAGTCTCAAACTATCAAACTCTCAAACTAACCAACCAACCAACTATCAACCTATCAAACTACCAAACTAACCAACTATCAAACTAACCAACTAACTAACCAACAAACTAACAAACTAACAAACTAACCAACTAATCAACTAACCAACTAACCAATTAACCAACCAACAAACCAACTAACCAACCAACCAATCAACCAACCAACCAACCAACCAACAAACTAACCAACTAACCAACCAATCAACCAACCAACTAACAAACTAACCAAGTATCAAACTATCAAACTACCAAATTAACCAACTATCAAACTACCAAACTAACCAAGTATCAAACTATCAAACTAACCAACTATCAAACTATCAAACTATCAAACTACCAAACTAACCAATTAACCAAGTATCAAACTAACCAACTAACCAACCAACAAACTAACAAACCAACCAACTGACCAACCAACCAACCAACAAACCAACTAACCAAATAACCAACCAGCCAATCAACCAACCAACCAACCAACCAACCAACCAACCAACCAACCAACCAACAAACCAACCAACAAACTAACCAACTAACAAACTAACCAACTAACAAACTAACCTACTAACAAACTATCAAACTACCAAACTTACCAACTAACCAACTATCAAACTACTAAACTAACCAACTAACCAAGTATCAAACTATCAAACTAACCAACTATCAAACTATCAAACTACCAAACTAACCAACTAACCAAGTATCAAACTATCAAACTAACCAAGTATCAAACTATCAAACTACCAAACTAACCAAGTATCAAACTATCAAACTACCAAACTAACCAACTAACCAACTATCAAACTATCAAACTAACCAAGTATCAAACTATCAAACTACCAAACTAACCAACTAACCAACTATCAAACTAACCAACTAACAAACTAACCAACTAACAAACTAACCAACGAACAAACTATCAAACTACCAAACTTACCAACTAACCAACTATCAAACTACTAAACTAACCAACTAACCAAGTATCAAACTATCAAACTAACCAACTATCAAACTATCAAACTACCAAACTAACCAACTAACCAAGTATCAAACTACCAAACTAACCAACTAACCAAGTAACAAACTACCAAACTAACCAACTAACCAAGTATCAAACTATCAAACTACCAAACTAACCAACTATCAAACTAACCAACTAACTAACCAACAAACTAACAAACTAACAAACTAACCAACTAATCAATTAACCAACTAACCAATTAACCAACCAACAAACCAACTAACCAACCAACCAATCAACCAACCAACCAACCAACCAACCAACAAACTAACCAACTAACCAACCAATCAACCAACCAACTAACAAACTAACCAAGTATCAAACTATCAAACTACCAAATTAACCAACTATCAAACTACCAAACTAACCAAGTATCAAACTATTAAACTAACCAACTATCAAACTATCAAACTATCAAACTACCAAACTAACCAATTAACCAAGTATCAAACTAACCAACTAACCAACCAACAAACTAACAAACCAACCAACTGACCAACCAACCAACCAACAAACCAACTAACGAAATAACCAACCAGCCAATCAACCAACCAACCAACCAACCAACCAACCAACCAACCAACCAACCAACCAACAAACCAACCAACAAACTAACCAACTAACAAACTAACCAACTAACAAACTAACCAACTAACAAACTAACCAACTAACAAACTATCAAACTACCAAACTTACCAACTAACCAACTATCAAACTACCAAACTAACCAACTAACCAAGTATCAAACTATCAAACTAACCAACTATCTAACTATCAAACTACCAAACTAACCAACTAACCAAGTATCAAACTATCAAACTAACCAAGTATCAAACTATCAAACTACCAAACTAACCAAGTATCAAACTATCAAACTACCAAACTAACCAACTAACCAACTATCAAACTATCAAACTAACCAAGTATCAAACTATCAAACTACCAAACTAACCAACTAACCAACTATCAAACTACCAAACTAACCAACTAACCAAGTATCAAACTACCAAACTAACCAACTAACCAAGTATCAAACTACCAAACTAACCAAATAACCAAGTATCAAACTACCAAACTAACCAACTAACCAAGTATCAAACT
>OY829524.1:7687649-7692649 GCA_963691665.1 Clepsis dumicolana | reverse complement strand
AAACTTACCAACTAACCAACTATCAAACTACCAAACTAACCAACTAACCAAGTATCAAACTATCAAACTAACCAACTATCTAACTATCAAACTACCAAACTAACCAACTAACCAAGTATCAAACTATCAAACTAACCAAGTATCAAACTATCAAACTACCAAACTAACCAAGTATCAAACTATCAAACTACCAAACTAACCAACTAACCAACTATCAAACTATCAAACTAACCAAGTATCAAACTATCAAACTACCAAACTAACCAACTAACCAACTATCAAACTACCAAACTAACCAACTAACCAAGTATCAAACTACCAAACTAACCAACTAACCAAGTATCAAACTACCAAACTAACCAAATAACCAAGTATCAAACTACCAAACTAACCAACTAACCAAGTATCAAACTATCAAACTACCAAACTAACCAACTAACCAACTATCAAACTATCAATCTATCAAACTAACAAACTATCAAACTACCAAACTAACCAAATTAACCAACTATCAAACTACCAAACTAACCAACTATCCAAGTATCAAACTACCAAACTAACCAAATAACCAAGTATCAAACTACCAAACTAACCAACTAACCAAGTATCAAACTACCAAACTAACCAAATAACCAAGTATCAAACTACCAAACTAACCAACTAACCAAGTATCAAACTACCAAACTAACCAAATAACCAAGTATCAAACTACCAAACTAACCAAATAACCAAGTATCAAACTACCAAACTAACCAACTAACCAAGTATCAAACTATCAAACTACCAAACTAACCAACTAACCAACTATCAAACTATCAATCTATCAAACTAACAAACTATCAAACTACCAAACTAACCAAATTAACCAACTATCAAACTACCAAACTAACCAACTATCCAAGTATCAAACTACCAAACTAACCAAATAACCAAGTATCAAACTACCAAACTAACCAACTAACCAAGTATCAAACTATCAAACTACCAAACTAACCAACTAACCAACTATCAAACTATCAAACTATCAAACTAACCAACTAACAAACTATCAAACTACCAAACTAACCAAGTATCAAACTACCAAACTAACCAACTAACCAAGTATCAAACTATCAAACTACCAAACTAACCAACTAACCAAGTATCAAACTACCAAACAAACCAACTAACCAAATAACCAACCAACCAATCAACTTACCAATTAACCAACTAACCAACCAACCAATCAACCAACCAACTAACCAAATAACCAACTAACTAACCAACCAACCAACCAACCAACCAACCAACAAACTAACCAACTAACCAACCAACCAATCAACCAACCAACTAACAAACTATTAAACTACCAAACTACCAAACTAACCAACTAACCAAGTATCAAACTACCAAACTAACCAAGCATCAAACTATCAAACTACCAAGCTAACCAACTAACAAACTATCAAACTACCAAACTAACCAACTACCCAACTATCAAACTACGGAACTAACCAACTAACCAAGTATCAAACTACCAAACTAACCAAGTATCAAACTACCAAACTAACTAACTAACCAAGTATCAAACTATCAAACTACCAAACTAATCAACTAACCAACTATCAAACTACCAAACTAACCAACTAACCAAGTACCAAACTACCAAACTAACCAACTTACCAAGTATCAAACTATCAAACTACCAAACTAACCAACTAACAAACTATCAAACTACCAAACTAACCAACTAACCAACTATCAAACTATCAAACTACAAAACTAACCAACTTTCAAACTAACCAACTAACCAACCAACAAACTAACCAACCAACCAACCAACAAACCAACTAACCAAGTAACTAACCAACCAATCAACCAACCAACCAACCAACTAATTAACCAACAAACCAACTAACCAACCAACTAACCAACCAACCAACCAACCAACCAACAAACTAACTAACTAACCAACCAACCAACCAACCAACCAACCATCAAACTAACCAACTAACCAACCAACCAACCAATCAACTAACCAACCAACCAACTAATTAACCAACAAACCAACTAACCAACCAACCAACCAACCAACAAACTAACCAACTAACCAACTAACCAACCAACCAACCAATCAACTAACCAACTAACAAACTAACCAACTAACCAACTATCAAACTACCAAACTAACCAACTAACCAAGTATTAAACTATAAAATTAACCAAGTATCAAACTATCAAACTACTAAACTACCAAACTAACCAACTAACCAAGTATCAAACTACCAAACTAACCAACTAACCAAGTATCAAACTATCAAACTACCAAACTAACCAAGTATCAAACTATCAAACTACCAAACTAACCCACTAACCAACTATCAAACTACCAAACTAACCAATAACCCAGTATCAAACTATCAAACTAACCAACTAACCAACCAACAAACTAACAAACTAACCAACTAACCAACCAACCAACCAACAAACCAACTAACCAAATAACCAACCAACCAATCAACCAACCAACCAACCAACCAACCAACCAACCAACCAACCAACCAACAAACTAACCAACTAACCAAATAACCAACCAACCAATCAACCAACCAACCAATCAATCAACCAACCAACCAACCAACCAACCAACTAACCAACCAACCAACTAACCAACCAACCAACAAACTAACCAACTAACCAACCAACCAAGTATCAAACTACCAAACTAACCAAGTATCAAACTATCAAACTACCAAACTAACCAACCAACCAACTATCAAACTACCAAACTAACCAACTAACCAAGTATTAAACTATGAAACTAACCAAGTATCAAACTATCAAACTACCAAACTAACCAACTAACCAAGTATCAAACTACCAAACTAACCAACTAACCAAGTATCAAACTATCAAACTACCAAACTAACGAACTAACCAACTACCAAACTAACCAACTAACCAAGTATTAAACTATGGAACTAACCAACTATCAAACTATCAAACTACCAAACTAACCAACTAACCAAGTATCAAACTATCAAACTACCAAACTAACCAACTAACCAACTATCAAACTATCAAACTACAAAACTAACCAACTTTTAAACTAACCAACTAACCAACCAACAAACTAACAAACTAACAAACTAACGAACTAACCAACCAACCAACCAACCAACAAACCAACTAACCAAATAACTAACCAACTAATCAACCAACCAACAAACCAACTAAACAACCAACAAACCAACTAACCAACCAACCAACCAACCAACCAACCAACAAACTAACCAACTTACCTACCAACTAACCTATCAACTAACCAACTATCAAACTAACCAAGTATCAAACTATCAAACTACCAAACTAACCAACTAACCAACTATCAAACTACCAAACCAACCAACTAACCAAGTATCAAACTGTCAAACTAACCAACTATCAAACTATCAAACTACCAAACTAACCAATTAACCAAGTATCAAACTATCAAACTAACCAACTAACCAAGTATCAAACTATCAAACTAACCAACTAACCAACCAACCAACCAACAAACCAACCAACCAACCAACCAACCAACCAACCAACCAACAAACTAACCAACTAACCAACTAACCAACCAACCAACCAATCAACCAACCAACTAACAAACTAACCAAGTATCAAACTATCAAACTACCAAACTAATTAACTAACCAACTATCAAACTACCAAACTAATCAACTAACCAACTATCAAACTACCAAACTAACCAACTAACCAAGTATCAAACTATCAAACTAACCAACTATCAACTTATCAAACTACCAAACTAACCAACAATCAATTTTGTATGGCGGCCATCTTGTTTTCGCCATTTTGAAAAAACTTTGACCGGCTCACCAATTGGTTGGCTGTTCTGAGCGACTTTAGTTCCGGGCAAACTCGGTAGGTCAAGTCGATACATAGAGCTACCCCATGCGTCGGGTCAGTTTCCAAGTTCAGGTCAATTTAGTATTTTTTTGTTGGTCGTGGCGGCATTTCTGATGTGATGGTGTATAGAGTCGAACCCAACCTCTAAAGGCTGCTACAAAACAACAGTAAGTCAGTGAGTCAGACATTACATTGTATGGCGGCCATCTTGGAAAATTGAGAAATCGAAAAAATAATTATGGCGTTGCATATTGTGGCCTTCAAGAGCCCTGAATGCAAAATTTCAATCGAATCAAACAAAAAAAAATTTCGCCGCCATTTTGAATCCGCCATCTTGGAAAAAAAAATTGCTTCATTAGATTACCCTTCCAATTTTGAACAACATTAGTTCAAGCACCTTGTGTCTATCTAGACTGGCCTCTGAGATATTCGCTTTTCAATTTTGTATGGCGGCCATCTTGTTTTCGCCATTTTGAAAAACTTTGACCGGCTTACCCATTGGCTAGCTGTTCTGAGCGACTTTATTTCCGGGCAAACTCGGTAGGTCAAGTCGTCGCGGAGAACTACTCATGTGTCTGGTCAATTTCCACATTCAGGTCAATTTCATACTTTTTTAGTGGTCGAGGCGGCATTTCTGATGCAATGTTGTAGAGAGTTGTACCCCACCCTTCATGGGTTCTTCAAAACAGCATGTCAGTGAGCCAGATTTTCCATCGTATGGCGGCCATCTTGGAAAATTGAAAAATCGAAAAACTAATTAGTTTGATTCAGTTACCCTCGAGAGCCCTGGATGCAAAATTTCAATAGGATCAGAGTAAAAAAAAAAAACGCCGCCATTTTGAATCCGCCATCTTGAAAAAAAAAATATCCCGATAGATTACCCCTCCCACCCTGAATGACATTTGGTCGAGCACCTGTCATCCATCTCGACTGGTTTGCGAGATAATCGCGTTTCAATTTTGTATGGCGGCCATCTTGTTTTCGCCATTTTGAAAACATTTTGACCGGCTCACCTATTGGCTGGCTGTTCCGAGCGACTTTAGTTTCGGGCAAACTCGGTAGGTGGAGCCGTTGCAGAGAGCCGCTACTTGAGTCAGGTCACT
>OY829524.1:7680149-7682649 GCA_963691665.1 Clepsis dumicolana | reverse complement strand
CAAACTACCAAACTAACCAACTATCAAACTATCAAACTACCAAACTAACAAACTATCAAACTATCAAACTACCAAACTAACAAACTATCAAACTAACCAACTAACTAACCAACAAACTGACAAACTAATCAACTAACCAACTAACCAACTAACCAACCAACCAACCAACAAACCAACTAACCAAATAACCAACCAACCAATCAACCAACCAACCAACCAACTAACCAACCAACAAACTAACCAACTAACCAATCAACCAACCAACTAACCAACTAACCAACTAACCAACCAACCAATCAACAAACCAACCAACCACTCAACCAACCAACCAACCAACCAACAAACAAACTAACCAACTAACCAACCAACCAATCAACCAACCAACTAACAAACTAACCAACTAACAAACTATCAAGCTACCAAACTAACCAACTAACCAACTATCAAACTACCAAACAAACCAAGTATCAAACTATGAAACTAACCAACTATCAAACTACCAAACTAACCAACTAACCAAGTATCAAATTATCAAACTACCAAAGTAACCAACTAACCAACTATCAAACTACCAAACTAATCAACTAACCAACTATCAAACTACCAAACTAACCAACTAACCAAGTATCAAACTATCACACTAACCAAGTATCAAACTATCAAACTACCAAACTAACCAACTATCAAACCATCAAACTACCAAACTAACCAACTATCCAAGTATCAAACTATCAAACTACCAAACTAACCAACTAACCAAGTATCAAACTATCAAACTAACAAACCAACTAACCAAATAACCAATCAACCAATCAACCAACCAACCAACAAACCAACCAACCAACCAACCAACAAACTAACCAACTAACCAACCAACCAATCAACCAACCAACTAACAAACTAACCAACTAACAAACTATCAAACTACCAAACTAACCAAATAACCAACAATCAAACTACCAAACTAACCAACTAACCAAGTATCAAACTATCAAACTACCAAACTAACCAACTAACCAACTATCAAACTACCAAACTAACCAACTAACCAATTATCAAACTACCAAACTAACCAACTAACCAAGTATCAAACTATCAAACTAACCAACTATCAAACTATCAAACTACCAAACGAAACAACTAACCAAGTATCAAACTACCAAACTAACCAACTAACCAACTAACCAACTAACCAAGTATCAAACTATCAAACTACCAAACTAACCAACTAACCAACTATCAAACTACCAAACTAACCAACTAACCAACTATCAAACTACCAAACTAACCAACTAACCAAGTAACAAACTACCAAACTAACCAACTAACCAACTAACCAAGTATCAAACTATCAAACTACCAAACTAACCAACTATCAAACTACCAAATTAACCAACTAACTAACTATCAAACTACCAAACTAACCAACTAACCAAGTATCAAACTATCAAACTAACCAACTATCAAACTAACCAACTAACCAAGTCTCAAACTATCAAACTCTCAAACTAACCAACCAACCAACTATCAACCTATCAAACTACCAAACTAACCAACTATCAAACTAACCAACTAACTAACCAACAAACTAACAAACTAACAAACTAACCAACTAATCAACTAACCAACTAACCAATTAACCAACCAACAAACCAACTAACCAACCAACCAATCAACCAACCAACCAACCAACCAACAAACTAACCAACTAACCAACCAATCAACCAACCAACTAACAAACTAACCAAGTATCAAACTATCAAACTACCAAATTAACCAACTATCAAACTACCAAACTAACCAAGTATCAAACTATCAAACTAACCAACTATCAAACTATCAAACTATCAAACTACCAAACTAACCAATTAACCAAGTATCAAACTAACCAACTAACCAACCAACAAACTAACAAACCAACCAACTGACCAACCAACCAACCAACAAACCAACTAACCAAATAACCAACCAGCCAATCAACCAACCAACCAACCAACCAACCAACCAACCAACCAACCAACCAACAAACCAACCAACAAACTAACCAACTAACAAACTAACCAACTAACAAACTAACCTACTAACAAACTATCAAACTACCAAACTTACCAACTAACCAACTATCAAACTACTAAACTAACCAACTAACCAAGTATCAAACTATCAAACTAACCAACTATCAAACTATCAAACTACCAAACTAACCAACTAACCAAGTATCAAACTATCAAACTAACCAAGTATCAAACTATCAAACTACCAAACTAACCAAGTATCAAACTATCAAACTACCAAACTAACCAACTAACCAACTATCAAACTATCAAACTAACCAAGTATCAAACTATCAAACTACCAAACTAACCAACTAACCAACTATCAAACTAACCAACTAACAAACTAACCAACTAACAAACTAACCAACGAACAAACTATCAAACTACCAAACTTACCAACTAACCAACTATCAAACTACTAAACTAACCAACTAACCAAGTAT
>OY829524.1:7665149-7672649 GCA_963691665.1 Clepsis dumicolana | reverse complement strand
CTCACCAATTGGTTGGCTGTTCTGAGCGACTTTAGTTCCGGGCAAACTCGGTAGGTCAAGTCGATACATAGAGCTACCCCATGCGTCGGGTCAGTTTCCAAGTTCAGGTCAATTTAGTATTTTTTTGTTGGTCGTGGCGGCATTTCTGATGTGATGGTGTATAGAGTCGAACCCAACCTCTAAAGGCTGCTACAAAACAACAGTAAGTCAGTGAGTCAGACATTACATTGTATGGCGGCCATCTTGGAAAATTGAGAAATCGAAAAAATAATTATGGCGTTGCATATTGTGGCCTTCAAGAGCCCTGAATGCAAAATTTCAATCGAATCAAACAAAAAAAAATTTCGCCGCCATTTTGAATCCGCCATCTTGGAAAAAAAAATTGCTTCATTAGATTACCCTTCCAATTTTGAACAACATTAGTTCAAGCACCTTGTGTCTATCTAGACTGGCCTCTGAGATATTCGCTTTTCAATTTTGTATGGCGGCCATCTTGTTTTCGCCATTTTGAAAAACTTTGACCGGCTTACCCATTGGCTAGCTGTTCTGAGCGACTTTATTTCCGGGCAAACTCGGTAGGTCAAGTCGTCGCGGAGAACTACTCATGTGTCTGGTCAATTTCCACATTCAGGTCAATTTCATACTTTTTTAGTGGTCGAGGCGGCATTTCTGATGCAATGTTGTAGAGAGTTGTACCCCACCCTTCATGGGTTCTTCAAAACAGCATGTCAGTGAGCCAGATTTTCCATCGTATGGCGGCCATCTTGGAAAATTGAAAAATCGAAAAACTAATTACGGCGTTTGATTCAGTTACCCTCGAGAGCCCTGGATGCAAAATTTCAATAGGATCAGAGTAAAAAAAAAAAACGCCGCCATTTTGAATCCGCCATCTTGAAAAAAAAAATATCCCGATAGATTACCCCTCCCACCCTGAATGACATTTGGTCGAGCACCTGTCATCCATCTCGACTGGTTTGCGAGATAATCGCGTTTCAATTTTGTATGGCGGCCATCTTGTTTTCGCCATTTTGAAAACATTTTGACCGGCTCACCTATTGGCTGGCTGTTCCGAGCGACTTTAGTTTCGGGCAAACTCGGTAGGTGGAGCCGTTGCAGAGAGCCGCTACTTGAGTCAGGTCACTTTCCACATTCAGGTCGATTTCGTATTTTTCCTGGGGTCGTGGCGGCATTTTGGATACGACGACGTATACAGTTCCACCCCACCCCTCGTGGGTTCTCCAAAACAGCATGTCAGTCAGTGAGTGAGTGAGTGGGTATCGAGCTATATATATTATAACTAGTATTTTGGGTGGGGGCCGCGGGCCCCGAGGGGCCCGCGGAGGGTTCCCTGCCACCATGTTTTTTTAATATCCTAACCAATTATCAAACTAACAAACTAAGCAACTAACCAACTGTCCAACTAACCAACAAACAAACTAACCAACCAACCAACTAACCAACAAACAAACTAACCAACTGTCAAACTTTAAAACTACCAAACTAACCAAGTATCAAACTATTAAACTACCACACTAACCAACTAACCAACTATCAAACTATCAAACTAACCAACTATCAAACTAACCAACTAACCAACTAACCAACCAACAATTTAACAAACTAACAAACTAACCAACTAACCAACCAACAAACCAACTAACCAAATAACCAACCAACCAATCAACCAACCAACCAACCAACCTACCAACCAACCAACCAACAAACTAACCAACTAACCAACCAACCAATCAACCAACCAACTAACAAACTAACCAACTAACAAACTATCAAACTACCAAACTAACCAAATAACCAAGTATCAAACTACCAAACTAACCAACTAACCAAGTATCAAACTACCAAACTAACCAACTAACCAAGTATCAAACTATCAAACTACCAAACTAACCAACTAACCAACTATCAAACTACCAAACTAATCAACTAACCAACTATCAAACTACCAAACTAACCAACTATCGAACTGTCAAACTAACCAAGTATCAAACTATCAAACTACCAAACTAACCAACTATCAAACTATCAAACTACCAAACTAACCAAGTAACCAACTATCAAACTACCAAACTAACCAACTAACCAAGTATTAAACTATGAAACTAACCAACTATCAAACTATCAAACTACCAAACTAACCAATTAACCAAGTATCAAACTAACCAACTAACCAACCAACCAACCAACAAACCAACTAACCAAATAACCAACCAGCCAACCAACCAACCAACCAACCAATCAACCAACCAACAAACTAACCAACTAACAAACTAACCAAATAACAAACCAACCAATCAACCAACCAACCAACCAACCAACAAACCAACCAACCAACCAACCAACCAACCAACCAACAAACTAACCAACTAACCAACCAACCAAGTATCAAACTACCAAACTAACCAACTAACCAAGTATCAAACTATCAAACTACCAAACTAACCAACTAACCAAGTATCAAACTACCAAACTAACCAACTAACCAAGTATCAAACTATGAAACTACCAAACTAACCAAGTATCAAACTATCAAACTACCAAACTAACCCACTAACCAACTATCAAACTACCAAGCTAACCAACTAACCAAGTATCAAACTAACAAACTAACCAAGTATCAAACTATCAAACTACCAAACTAACCAAGTATCAAACTATCAAACTACCAAACTAACCAACTAACCAACTATCAAACTACCAAACTAACCAACTAACCAAGTATCAAACTACCAAACTAACCAACTAACCAAGTATCAAACTATCAAACTACCAAACTAACCAACTAACCAAGTATCAAACTATCAAACTACCAAACTAACCAACTAACAAACTATCAAACTACCAAACTAACAAACTAACCAACTATCAAACTACGGAACTAACCAACTAACCAAGTATCAAACTATCAAACTACCAAACTAACCAACTAACCAACTATCAAACTACCAAACTAACCAACTAACCAAGTATCAAACTATCTAACTACCAAACTAACCAACTAACCAACTATCAAACTACCAAACTAACCAACTAACCAACAATCAAACTACCAAACTAACCAACTAACCAACTATCAAACTACCAAACTAACCAACTAACCAAGTATCAAACCAACAAACTAACCACCTAACCAAGTATCAAACTATCAAACTAACCAACTAACCAACTATCAAACTACCAAACTAACCAACTAACCAACTATCAAACTACCAAACTAACCAAGTATCAAACTATTAAACTACCAAACTAACCAACTAACCAACTATCAAACTACGGAACTAACCAACTAACCAAGTATCAAACTATCAAACTACCAAACTAACCAACTAACCAACTATCAAACTACCAAACTAACCAACTAACCAAGTATCAAACTACCAAACTAACCAACTAACCAAGTATCAAACTATCTAACTACCAAACTAACCAACTAACCAACAATCAAACTACCAAACTAACCAACTAACCAACAATCAAACTACCAAACTAACCAACTAACCAACTATCAAACTACCAAACTAACCAACTAACCAAGTATCAAACCAACAAACTAACCACCTAACCAAGTATCAAACTATCAAACTACCAAACTAACCAACTAACCAACTATCAAACTACCAAACTAACCAACTAACCAAGTATCAAACTATTAAACTACCAAACTAACCAACTAACCAACTATCAAACTACCAAACTAACCAACTAACCAAGTATCAAACTATCAAACTAACCAAGTGTCAAACTATCAAACTACCAAACTAACCAACTATCAAACTATCAAACTACCAAACTAACCAACTAACCAAGTATCAAACTATCAAACTACCAAACTAACCAACTAACCAAGTATCAAACTATCAAACTACAAAACTAACCAACTTTCAAACTAACCAACTAACCAACCAACAAACTAACAAACTAACAAACTAACCAACTAACCAACCAACCAACCAACCAACCAACCAACTAACCAAATAACTAACCAACCAACCAACTAACCAACCAACCAACCAACCAACCAACCAACCAACCAACCAACCAACCAACCAACAAACTAACCAACTAACCAACCAACCAACCAATCAACCAACCAACCAACTAACCAACCAACCAACCAATCAACCAACCAACTAACAAACTAACCAAGTATCAAACTATCAAACAATCAAACTAACCAAGTATCAAACTATCAAACTACCAAACTAACCAAGTATCAAACTATCAAACTACCAAACTAACCAACTAACCAACTATCAAACTATCAAACTAATCAACTAACCAAGTATTAAACTATCAAACTAACCAACTATCAAACTATCAAACTACCAAACTAACCAATTAACCAACTATCAAACTAACCAATCAACATACTAACAAACTAACCAACCAACCAACCAACAAACCAACTAACTAAATAACCAACCAACCAATCAATCAACCAACCAACCAACTAACCAACCAACAAACTAACCATTTAACCAACAACCAATCAACCAACCAACTAACAAACTAACTAAATAACCAACCAACCAATCAACCAACCAACCAACCAACTAACCAACCAACCAACCAACCAACCAACCAACCAACTAACAAACTAACCAACTAACCAACCAACCAACCAACAAACTAACCAACCAACCAACCAACCAACCAACCAACAAACTAACCAACTAACCAACCAACCAATCAACCAACCAACTAACAAACTAACCAACTATCAAACTACCAAACTAAACGACTAACCAAGTATCAAACTATCAAACTAACCAACTATCAAACTACCAAACTAACCAACTAACCAACTATCAAACTACCAAACTAACCAACTAACCAAGTATCAAACTATTAAACTACCAAACTAACCAACTAACCAACTATCAAACTACCAAACTAACCACCTAACCAAGTATCAAACTATCAAACTAACCAACTATTAAACTATCAAACTACCAAACTAACCAACTAACCAAGTATCAAACTATCAAACTACCAAACTAACCAACTAACCAACTATCAAACTACCAGACTAACCAACTAACCAAGTATCAAACTATCAAACTACAAAACTAACCAACTTTCAAACTAACCAACTAACCAACCAACAAACTAACAAACTAACCAACTAACCAACCAACCAACCAACCAACCAACCAACAAACCAACTAACCAAATAACTAACCAACCAACCAACCAACCAACTAACCAACCAACCAACCAACCAACCAACCAACCAACCAACCAACCAACCAACCAACCAACCAACCAACCAACCAACCAACCAACCAACCAACCAACCAACCAACCAACTAACCAACAAACTAACCAACTAACCAACCAACCAACCAATCAACCAACCAACCAACCAATCAACCAACCAACTAACAAACTAACCAAGTATCAAACTATCAAACAATCAAACTAACCAAGTATCAAACTATCAAACTACCAAACTAACCAAGTATCAAACTATCAAACTACCAAACTAACCAACTAACCAACTATCAAACTATCAAACTAATCAACTAACCAAGTATCAAACTATCAAACTAACCAACTATCAAACTATCAAACTACCAAACTAACCAATTAACCAACTATCAAACTAACCAACTAACCAACCAACAAACTAACAAACTAACCAACTAACCAACCAACCAACCAACAAACCAACTAACTAAATAACCAACCAACCAATCAACCAACCAACCAACAAACTAACCAACTAACCAACAACCAATCAACCAACCAACTAACAAACTAACCAAATAACCAACCAACCAATCAACCATTCAACCAACCAACTAACCAACCAACCAACCAACCAACTAACAAACTAACCAACTAACCAACCAACAAACTAACAAACTAACCAACTATCAAACTACCAAACTAAACAACTAACCAACTATCAACTTATCAAACTACCAAACTAACCAACAATCAATTTTGTATGGCGGCCATCTTGTTTTCGCCATTTTGAAAAAACTTTGACCGGCTCACCCATTGGTTGGCTGTTCTAAACAATTTTAGTTTCGGGCAAACTCGGTAGGTCAAGTCGTTACAGAGAGCTACCCCATGTGTCGGGTCAGTTTCCAAGTTCAGGTCGATTTCATATTTTTTTGTTGGTCGTGGCGGCATTTCTGATGTGATGGTGTATAGAGTCGAACCCAACCTCTAAAGGTTGCTACAAAACAACAGTAAGTCAGTGAGTCTGACATAACATTGTATGGCGGCCATCTTGGAAAATTTTGAAATCGAAAAAATAATTATGGCGTTGAATATTGTGGTCTTCAAGAGCCCTGGATGCAAAATTTCAATCGAATCAAACAAAAAAAAATTTCGCCGCCATTTTGAATCCGCCATCTTGAAAAAAAAATCACTTCATTAGATTACTCCTTCCATTCTAAACGACATTAGTTTGGGAACCATTCGTCTATCTCGACTGGCCTCTGAGATATTCACGTTTCAATTTTGTATGGCGGCCATCTTGTTTTCGCCATTTTGAAAAACTTTGACCGGCTCACCCATTGGCTGGCTGTTCTGAGCGACTTTAGTTCCGGGCAAACTCGGTAGGTCAAGTCGCCGCGGAGAACTACTCATGTGTCTGGTCAATTTCCACATTTAGGTCAATTTCATACTTTTTTAGTGGTCGAGGCGGCATTTCTGATGCGATGTTGTAGAGAATTAAACCCCACCCTTCATGGGTTCTTCAAAACAGCATGTCAGTGAGCCAGATTTTCCATCGTATGGCGGCCATCTTGGAAAATCGCAAAATCGAAAAACCAATTACGGCGTTTGATTCAGTGGCCCTCGAGAGCCCTGGATACAAAATTTCAATCGAATCAGAGCAAAAAAGAAAATGGCCGCCATTTTGAATCCGCCATCTTGGAAAAAAAAATATCCCGATAGATTACCCCTCCCACCCTGAATGACATTTGGTCGAGCACCTGTCATCCATCTCGATTGGTTTGCGAAATAATCGCGTTTCAATTTTGTATGGCGGCCATCTTGTTTTCGCCATTTTGAAAACATTTTGACCGGCTCACCCATTGGCTGGCTGTTCTGAGCGCCTTTAGTTTCGGGCAAACTCGGTAGGTCGAGCCGTTGCAGAGAGCCGCTACCAGAGTCAGGTTACTTTCCACGTTCAGGTCGATTTCGTATTTTTCCTGGGGTCGGGGCGGCATTTCTGATACGATGATGTATACAGTTCCACCCCACCCCTAGTAGGTTCTTCAAAACAGCATGTCAGTGAGTGAGTGAGTGGGTATCGAGCTATATATATTATAACTAGTATTTTGGGTGGGGGCCGCGGGCCCCGAGGGGCCCGCGGAGGGTTCCCTGCCACCATGTTTTTTTTTTATATCCTTAACCTAACCAATTATCAAACTAACAAACTAAGCAACTAATTAACCAACCAACTTATAAACTAACCAAATAACCAATCAACCAACCAACCAACCAACCAACCAACCAACCAAC
>OY829524.1:7655149-7657649 GCA_963691665.1 Clepsis dumicolana | reverse complement strand
AACTAACTAACCAACCAACCAACCAACCAACCAACCAACAAACTAACCAACTAACCAACCAACCAATCAACCAACCAACTAACAAACTATTAAACTACCAAACTACCAAACTAACCAACTAACCAAGTATCAAACTACCAAACTAACCAAGCATCAAACTATCAAACTACCAAGCTAACCAACTAACAAACTATCAAACTACCAAACTAACCAACTACCCAACTATCAAACTACGGAACTAACCAACTAACCAAGTATCAAACTACCAAACTAACCAAGTATCAAACTACCAAACTAACTAACTAACCAAGTATCAAACTATCAAACTACCAAACTAATCAACTAACCAACTATCAAACTACCAAACTAACCAACTAACCAAGTACCAAACTACCAAACTAACCAACTTACCAAGTATCAAACTATCAAACTACCAAACTAACCAACTAACAAACTATCAAACTACCAAACTAACCAACTAACCAACTATCAAACTATCAAACTACAAAACTAACCAACTTTCAAACTAACCAACTAACCAACCAACAAACTAACCAACCAACCAACCAACAAACCAACTAACCAAGTAACTAACCAACCAATCAACCAACCAACCAACCAACTAATTAACCAACAAACCAACTAACCAACCAACTAACCAACCAACCAACCAACCAACCAACAAACTAACTAACTAACCAACCAACCAACCAACCAACCAACCATCAAACTAACCAACTAACCAACCAACCAACCAATCAACTAACCAACCAACCAACTAATTAACCAACAAACCAACTAACCAACCAACCAACCAACCAACAAACTAACCAACTAACCAACTAACCAACCAACCAACCAATCAACTAACCAACTAACAAACTAACCAACTAACCAACTATCAAACTACCAAACTAACCAACTAACCAAGTATTAAACTATAAAATTAACCAAGTATCAAACTATCAAACTACTAAACTACCAAACTAACCAACTAACCAAGTATCAAACTACCAAACTAACCAACTAACCAAGTATCAAACTATCAAACTACCAAACTAACCAAGTATCAAACTATCAAACTACCAAACTAACCCACTAACCAACTATCAAACTACCAAACTAACCAATAACCCAGTATCAAACTATCAAACTAACCAACTAACCAACCAACAAACTAACAAACTAACCAACTAACCAACCAACCAACCAACAAACCAACTAACCAAATAACCAACCAACCAATCAACCAACCAACCAACCAACCAACCAACCAACCAACCAACCAACCAACAAACTAACCAACTAACCAAATAACCAACCAACCAATCAACCAACCAACCAATCAATCAACCAACCAACCAACCAACCAACCAACTAACCAACCAACCAACTAACCAACCAACCAACAAACTAACCAACTAACCAACCAACCAAGTATCAAACTACCAAACTAACCAAGTATCAAACTATCAAACTACCAAACTAACCAACCAACCAACTATCAAACTACCAAACTAACCAACTAACCAAGTATTAAACTATGAAACTAACCAAGTATCAAACTATCAAACTACCAAACTAACCAACTAACCAAGTATCAAACTACCAAACTAACCAACTAACCAAGTATCAAACTATCAAACTACCAAACTAACGAACTAACCAACTACCAAACTAACCAACTAACCAAGTATTAAACTATGGAACTAACCAACTATCAAACTATCAAACTACCAAACTAACCAACTAACCAAGTATCAAACTATCAAACTACCAAACTAACCAACTAACCAACTATCAAACTATCAAACTACAAAACTAACCAACTTTTAAACTAACCAACTAACCAACCAACAAACTAACAAACTAACAAACTAACGAACTAACCAACCAACCAACCAACCAACAAACCAACTAACCAAATAACTAACCAACTAATCAACCAACCAACAAACCAACTAAACAACCAACAAACCAACTAACCAACCAACCAACCAACCAACCAACCAACAAACTAACCAACTTACCTACCAACTAACCTATCAACTAACCAACTATCAAACTAACCAAGTATCAAACTATCAAACTACCAAACTAACCAACTAACCAACTATCAAACTACCAAACCAACCAACTAACCAAGTATCAAACTGTCAAACTAACCAACTATCAAACTATCAAACTACCAAACTAACCAATTAACCAAGTATCAAACTATCAAACTAACCAACTAACCAAGTATCAAACTATCAAACTAACCAACTAACCAACCAACCAACCAACAAACCAACCAACCAACCAACCAACCAACCAACCAACCAACAAACTAACCAACTAACCAACTAACCAACCAACCAACCAATCAACCAACCAACTAACAAACTAACCAAGTATCAAACTATCAAACTACCAAACTAATTAACTAACCAACTATCAAACTACCAAACTAATCAACTAACCAACTATCAAACTACCAAACTAACCAACTAACCAAGTA
>OY829524.1:7640149-7650149 GCA_963691665.1 Clepsis dumicolana | reverse complement strand
TAACCATCTAACCAACTATCAAACTATCAAACTACCAAACTAACCAAGTATCAAACTATCAAACTAACCAACTAACCAAGTATCAAACTATCAAACTACCAAACTAACCAACTAACAAACTATCAAACTACCAAACTAACGAACTAACCAACTATCAAACTACCAAACTAACCAACTAACCAAGTATCAAACTACCAAACTAACCAACTAACCAAGTATCAAACTATCAAACTACCAAACTAACCAAGTATCAAACTACCAAACTAACCAACTAACCAAGTATCAAACTATCAAACTACCAAACTAACGAACTGACCAACTATCAAACTACCAAACTAACCAACTAACCAAGTATCAAACTACCAAACTATCCAACTAACCAAGTATCAAACTATCAAACTACCAAACAAACCAAGTATCAAACTAATCAACTAACCAACTAACCAACCAACAAACTAACCAACTAACCAACCAACCAACCAACCAACCAACAAACCAACTAACCAAATAACCAACTAACCAATCAACCAACCAACCAACCAACTAACAAACCAACAAACCAACTAACCAACCAACCAACCAACCAACAAACTAACCAACTTACCTACCAACTAACCAATTAACTAACCAACTATCAAACTAACCAAGTATCAAACTATCAAACTACCAAACTAACCAAGTATCAAACTATCAAACTACCAAACTAACCAACTAACCAACCAACCAACCAACCAACCAACAAACCAACTAACCAAATAACCAACTAACCAATCAACCAACCAACCAACCAACTAACAAACCAACCAATCAACCAACCAACCAAATAACCAACCATCCAACCAACCAACCAACCAACCAACAAACTAACTAACTAACCAACCAACCAATCAACCAACCAACTAACAAACTATCAAACTACCAAACTTACCAACTAACCAACTATCAAACTACCAAACTAACCAACTAACCATATATCAAACTACCAAACTAACCAACTAACCAAGTATCAAACTATCAAACTACCAAACTAACCATCTAACCAACTATCAAACTATCAAACTATCAAACTACCAAACTAACCAAGTATCAAACTATCAAACTAATCAACTAACCAAGTATCAAACTATCAAACTACCAAACTAACCAACTAACAAACTATCAAACTACCAAACTAACCATCTAACCAACTATCAAACTATCAAACTACCAAACTAACCAAGTATCAAACTATGAAACTAACCAACTAACCAAGTATCAAACTATCAAACTACCAAACTAACCAACTAACAAACTATCAAACTACCAAACTAACGAACTAACCAACTATCAAACTACCAAACTAACCAACTAACCAAGTATCAAACTACCAAACTAACCAACTAACCAAGTATCAAACTATCAAACTACCAAACTAACCAAGTATCAAACTACCAAACTAACCAACTAACCAAGTATCAAACTATCAAACTACCAAACTAACGAACTGACCAACTATCAAACTACCAAACTAACCAACTAACCAAGTATCAAACTACCAAACTATCCAACTAACCAAGTATCAAACTATCAAACTACCAAACTAACCAAGTATCAAACTAATCAACTAACCAACTAACCAACCAACAAACTAACCAACTAACCAACCAACCAACCAACCAACCAACAAACCAACTAACCAAATAACCAACTAACCAATCAACCAACCAACCAACCAACTAACAAACCAACCAATCAACCAACCAACTAACCAACCAACTAAATAACCAACCAACCAACCAACCAACAAACTAACTAACTAACCAACCAACCAACCAATTAACAAACTAACCAACTAACAAACTATCAAACTAACCAACTATCAAACTACCAAACTAATCAACTAACCAACTAACCAACCAACAAACTAACCAACTAACCAACCAACCAACCAACCAACCAACAAACCAACTAACCAAATAACCAACTAACCAATCAACCAACCAACCAACCAACTAACAAACCAACCAATCAACCAACCAACCAAATAACCAACCAACCAACCAACCAACCAACCAACCAATTAACCAACCAACTAACCAAATAACCAACCAACCAAATAACCAACCAACCAAATAACCAACCAACCAACCAACCAACCAACAAATTAACCAACTAACCAACCAACCAATCAACCAACCAAGTTTAAATATATCAAACTACCAAACTAACCAACCAACCAACTAATTAACGAACAAACCAACTAACCAACCAACCAACCAACCAACTAACCAACCAACCAACCATCAAACTAACCAACTAACCAACCGACCAACCAATCAACTAACCAACCAACCAACTAATTAACCAACAAACCAACTAACCAACCAACCAACCTACCAACCAACCAACCAACCAACCAACCAACAAACTAACCACTTAACCAACTAACCAACCAACCAACCAATCAACTAACCAACTAACAAACTAACCAAGTATCAAACTATCAAACTAACCAAAAATCAAATTTGTATGGCGGCCATCTTGTTTTCGCCATTTTAAAAAAACTTTGACCGGCTCACCCATTGGTTGGCTGTTCTGAGCGACTTTAGTTCCGGGCAAACTCGGTAGGTCAAGTCGTTACAGAGAGCTACCCCATGTGTCGGGTCAGTTTCCAAGGTCAGGTCGATTTCATATTTTTTTGTTGGTCGTGGCGGCATTTCTGATGTGATGGTGTATAGAGTCGAACCCAACCTCTAAAGGCTGCTACAAAACCACAGTGAATCAGTGAGTCTGACATTACATTGTATGGCGGCCATCTTGGAAAATTGAGAAATCGAAAAAATAATTATGGCGTTGAATACCGTGGCCTTCAAGAGCCCTGGATGCAAAATTTCAATCGAATCGAACAAAAAAAAATTTTGCCGCCATTTTGAATCCGCCATCTTGGAAAAAAAAATAGCTTCATTAGATTACTCTTCCTATTTTGAACAACATTAGTTCAAGCACCTTATATCTATCTAGACTGGCCTCTGAGATATTCGCTTTTCAATTTTGTATGGCGGCCATCTTGTTTTTGCCATTTTGAAAAACTTTGACCGGCTTACCCATTGGCTGGCTGTTCTGAGCGACTTTAGTTCCGGGCAAACTCGGTAGGTCAAGTCGTCGCGGAGAACTACTCATGTGTCAGGTCAATTTCCACATTCAGGTCAATTTCATACTTTTTTAGTGGTCGAAGCGGCATTTCTGATGCGATGTTGTAAAGAGTTGTACCCCACCCTTCATGGGTTCTTCAAAACAGCATGTCAGTGAGCCAGATTTTCCATCGTATGGCGGCCATCTTGGAAAATTGAAAAATCGAAAAACCAATTACGGCGTTTGATTCAGTGGCCCTCAAGAGCCCTGGATGCAAAATTTCAATCGAATCAGAGCAAAAAAGAAAATGGCCGCCATTTTGAATCCGCCATCTTGAAGAAAAAAATATCCCGATAGATTACCGCTCCTACACTGAATGACATTTGGTCGAGCACCTGTCATCCATCTCGACTGGTTTGCGAGTTAATCGCGTTTCATTTTTGTATGGCGGCCATCTTGTTTTCGCCATTTTGAAAAGATTTTGACCGGCTCACCCATTGGCTGGCTGTTCCGAGCGACTTTAGTTTCGGGCAAACTCGGTAGGTCGAGCCGTTGCAGAGAGCTACCCCATGTGTCAGGTTACTTTCCACGTTCAGGTCGATTTCGTATTTTTCCTGGGGTCGGGGCGGCATTTTGGATACGATGATGTATACAGTTCCACCCCACCCCTCGTAGGTTCTTCAAAACAGCATGTCAGTGAGTGAGTCAGTGGGTATCGAGCTATATATATTATAACTAGTATTTTGGGTGGGGGCCGCGGGCCCCGAGGGGCCCGCGGAGGGTTCCCTGCCACCATGTTTTTTTTTAATATCCTTAACCTAACCAATTATCAAACTAACAAACTAAGCAACTAATTAACCAACCAACTTATAAACTAACCAAATAACCAATCAACCAACCAACCAACCAACCAACCAACAAACTAACCAACTAACCAACCAACCAATCAACCAACCAACTAATAAACTAACCAACTAACAAACTATCAAACTACCAAACTAACCAACTAACCAACTATCAAACTACCAAACAAACCAACTAACCAAGTATCAAACTATCAAACTACCAAACTAACCAACTAACCAACTATCAAATTAACAAACTACCAAACTAACCAACTATCAAACTACAAAACTAACCAACTTTCAAACTAACCAACTAACCAACCAAAAAACTAACAAACTAACAAACTAACCAACCAACAAACCAACTAACCAAATAACTAACCAACCAATCAACCAACCAACCAACCAACTAACCAACCAACAAACCAACTAACCAACCAACCAACCAACCAACAAACTAACCAACTAACCAACCAACTAACCAATCAACCAACCAACTAACAAACTAACCAAGTATCAAACTATCAAACTACCAAACTAACCCACTAACCAACTATAAAACTACCAAACTAACCAAGTATCAAACTATCAAACTACCAAACTAACCCACTAACCAACTATCAAACTACCAAACTAACCAACTAACCAAGTATCAAACTATCAAACTAACCAAGTATCAAACTATCAAACTACCAAACTAACCAAGTATCAAACTATCAAACTACCAAACTAACCAACTAACCAACTATCAAACTACCAAACTAACCAACTAACCAAGTATCAAACTATCAAACTAACCAACTATCAAACTATCAAACTACCAAACTAACCAATTAACCAAGTATCAAACTATCAAACTAACCAAGTAACCAACCAACAAACTAACAAACTAACCAACTAACCAACCAACCAACCAACCAACAAACCAACTAACAAAATAACCAACCAACCAATCAACCAACCAACCAACCAACCAACCAACCAACCAACCAACAAACTAACCAACTAACAAACTAACCAAATAACCAACCAACCAATCAACCAACCAACCAACCAACCAACCAACCAACCAACCAACCAACCAACCAATAAACCAACTAACCAACCAACCAACCAACCAACCAACCAACCAACCAACCAACCAACCAACCAACCAACCAACCAACCAACCAACCAACCAACCAACCAACCAACCAACCAACCAACCAACCAACAAACTAACCAACTAACCAACCAACCAAGTATCAAACTACCAAACTAACCAACTAACCAAGTATCTAACTATCAAACTACCAAACTAACCAACTATCAAATTAACAAACTACCAAACTAACCAACTATCAAACTACAAAACTAACCAACTTTCAAACTAACCAACTAACCAACCAAAAAACTAACAAACTAACAAACTAACCAACTAACCAACCAACCAACCAACAAACCAACTAACCAAATAACTAACCAACCAATCAACCAACCAACCAACCAACTAACCAACCAACAAACCAACTAACCAACCAACCAACCAACCAACAAACTAACCAACTAACCAACCAACTAACCAATCAACCAACCAACTAACAAACTAACCAAGTATCAAACTATCAAACTACCAAACTAACCCACTAACCAACTATAAAACTACCAAACTAACCAAGTATCAAACTATCAAACTACCAAACTAACCCACTAACCAACTATCAAACTACCAAACTAACCAACTAACCAAGTATCAAACTATCAAACTAACCAAGTATCAAACTATCAAACTACCAAACTAACCAAGTATCAAACTATCAAACTACCATACTAACCAACTAACCAACTATCAAACTACCAAACTAACCAAGTATCAAACTATCAAACTAACCAACTATCAAACTATCAAACTACCAAACTAACCAATTAACCAAGTATCAAACTATCAAACTAACCAAGTAACCAACCAACAAACTAACAAACTAACCAACTAACCAACCAACCAACCAACCAACAAACCAACTAACCAAATAACCAACCAACCAATCAACCAACCAACCAACCAACCAACCAACCAACCAACCAACCAACCAACCAACAAACTAACCAACTAACAAACTAACCAAATAACCAACCAACCAATCAACCAACCAACCAACCAACCAACCAACCAACCAATAAACCAACTAACCAACCAACCAACCAACCAACCAACCAACCAACCAACCAACCAACCAACCAACCAACCAACCAACCAACCAACCAACCAACCAACCAACAAACTAACCAACTAACCAACCAACCAAGTATCAAACTACCAAACTAACCAACTAACCAAGTATCTAACTATCAAACTACCAAACTAACCAACTAACCAACTATCAAACTACCAAACTAACCAACTAACCAAGATTTAAACTATGAAATTAACCAAGTATCAAACTATCAAACTACCAAACTAACCAACTAACCAAGTATCAAACTAACCAACTAACCAAGTATCAAACTATAAAACTACCAAACTAACCAAGTATCAAACTATCAAACTACCAAACTAACCCACTAACCAACTATCAAACTACCAAACTAACCAACTAACCAAGTATCAAACTATCAAACTACCAAACTAACCAAGTATCAAACTATCAAACTACCAAACTAACCAACTAACCAAGTATTAAACTATGAAACTAACCAACTGTCAAACTATCAAACTAACCAAGTATCAAACTATCAAACTACCCAACTAACCAAGTATCAAACTATCAAACTACCAAACTAACCAACTAACCAAGTATCAAACTACCAAACTAACCAACTAACCAAGTATCAAACTATCAAACTACCAAACTAACCAAGTATCAAACTATCAAACTACCAAACTAACCCACTAACCAACTATCAAACTACCAAACTAACCAACTAATCAAGTATCAAACTAACAAACTACCAAACTAACCAAGTATCAAACTATCAAACTACCAAACTAACCAACTAACCAACTATCAAACTACCAAACTAACCAACTAACCAAGTATCAAACTATCAAACTACCAAACTAACCAACTAACCAACTATCAAACTACCAAACTAACCAACTAACCAAGTATCAAACTATCAAACTACTAAACTAACCAACTACCCAACTAAACAACCAACAAACTAACAAACTAACCAACTAACCAACCAACCAACCAACCAACAAACTAACCAACTAACCAACTATCCAACCAACCAACCAACCAACCAACAAACCAACTAATCAACCAACCAATCAACCAACCAATTAACCAACCAACCAACCAACCAATCAACAAACCAACCAACCACTCAACCAACTAACTAACCAACCAATCAACCAACCAACTAACAAACTAACCAACTAACAAACTATCAAACTACCAAACTTACCAACTAACCAACTATCAAACTACCAAACAAACCAACTAACCAAGTTTCAAACTATGAAACTAACCAACTATCAAACTACCAAACTAACCAAGTATCAAACTATCAAACTACCAAAGTAACCAACTAACCAACTATCAAACTACCAAACTAATCAACTAACCAACTATCAAACTACCAAACTAACCAACTAACCAAGTATCAAACTATCAAACTAACCAAGTATCAAACTAACTAAACTAACTAACCAACCAACCAACTAACCAACCAACAAACTAACCAACTAACCAACAACCAATCAACCAACCAACTAACAAACTAACCAAATAACCAACCAACCAATCAACCATTCAACCAACCAACTAACCAACCAACCAACCAACCAACTAACAAACTAACCAACTAACCAACCAACCAACAAACTAACCAACCAACCAACCAACCAACCAACCAACAAACTAACCAACTAACCAACCAACCAATCAACCAACCAACTAACAAACTAACCAACTATCAAACTACCAAACTAAACAACTAACCAACTATCAACTTATCAAACTACCAAACTAACCAACAATCAATTTTGTATGGCGGCCATCTTGTTTTCGCCATTTTGAAAAAACTTTGACCGGCTCACCCATTGGTTGGCTGTTCTGAGCGACTTTAGTTCCGGGCAAACTCGGTAGGTCAACTCGTTACAGAGAGTTACCTCATGTGTCGGGTCAGTTTCCAAGTTCAGGTCGATTATGTATTTTTTTGTTGGTCGTGGCGGCATTTCTGATGTGATGGTGTATAGAGTCGAACCCAACCTCTAAGGTCAGACATAACATTGTATGGCCGCCATCTTGGAAAATTGAGAATTCGAAAAAATAATTATGGCGTTGAATATTGTGGCCTTCAAGAGCCCTGGATGCAAAATTTCAATCGAATCAAACAAAAAAAATATCGCGGCCATTTTGAATCCGCCATCTTAGAAAAAAAGATTGCTTCATTAGATTACCCTTCCAATTTTGAACAACATTAGTTCAAGCACCTTGTGTCTATCTAGACTGGCCTCTGAGATATTCGCTTTTCAATTTTGTATGGCGGCCATCTTGTTTTCGCCATTTTGAAAAACTTTGACCGGCTTACCCATTGGCTAGCTGTTCTGAGCGACTTTAGTTCCGGGCAAACTCGGTAGGTCAAGTCGTCGCGGAGAACTACTCATGTGTCTGGTCAATTTCCACATTCAGGTCAATTTCATACTTTTTTAGTGGTCGAGGCGGCATTTCTGATGCAATGTTGTAGAGAGTTGTACCCCACCCTTCATGGGTTCTTCAAAACAGCATGTCAGTGAGCCAGATTTTCCATCGTATGGCGGCCATCTTGGAAAATTGAAAAATCGAAAAACTAATTACGGCGTTTGATTCAGTTACCCTCGAGAGCCCTGGATGCAAAATTTCAATAGGATCAGAGTAAAAAAAAAAAACGCCGCCATTTTGAATCCGCCATCTTGAAAAAAAAAATATCCCGATAGATTACCCCTCCCACCCTGAATGACATTTGGTCGAGCACCTGTCATCCATCTCGACTGGTTTGCGAGATAATCGCGTTTCAATTTTGTATGGCGGCCATCTTGTTTTCGCCATTTTGAAAAGATTTTGACCGGCTTACCCATTGGCTAGCTGTTCTGAGCGACTTTAGTTCCGGGCAAACTCGGTAGGTCAAGTCGTCGCGGAGAACTACTCATGTGTCTGGTCAATTTCCACATTCAGGTCAATTTCATACTTTTTTAGTGGTCGAGGCGGCATTTCTGATGCAATGTTGTAGAGAGTTGTACCCCACCCTTCATGGGTTCTTCAAAACAGCATGTCAGTGAGCCAGATTTTCCATCGTATGGCGGCCATCTTGGAAAATTGAAAAATCGAAAAACTAATTACGGCGTTTGATTCAGTTACCCTCGAGAGCCCTGGATGCAAAATTTCAATAGGATCAGAGTAAAAAAAAAAAACGCCGCCATTTTGAATCCGCCATCTTGAAAAAAAAAATATCCCGATAGATTACCCCTCCCACCCTGAATGACATTTGGTCGAGCACCTGTCATCCATCTCGACTGGTTTGCGAGATAATCGCGTTTCAATTTTGTATGGCGGCCATCTTGTTTTCGCCATTTTGAAAACATTTTGACCGGCTCACCTATTGGCTGGCTGTTCCGAGCGACTTTAGTTTCGGGCAAACTCGGTAGGTGGAGCCGTTGCAGAGAGCCGCTACTTGAGTCAGGTCACTTTCCACATTCAGGTCGATTTCGTATTTTTCCTGGGGTCGTGGCGGCATTTTGGATAACCCGACGTATACAGTTCCACCCCACCCCTCGTGGGTTCTCCAAAACAGCATGTCAGTCAGTGAGTGAGTGAGTGGGTATCGAGCTATATATATTATAACTAGTATTTTGGGTGGGGGCCGCGGGCCCCGAGGGGCCCGCGGAGGGTTCCCTGCCACCATGTTTTTTTAATATCCTAACCAATTATCAAACTAACAAACTAAGCAACTAACCAACTGTCCAACTAACCAACAAACAAACTAACCAACCAACCAACTAACCAACAAACAAACTAACCAACTGTCAAACTTTAAAACTACCAAACTAACCAAGTATCAAACTATTAAACTACCACACT
>OY829524.1:7620149-7635149 GCA_963691665.1 Clepsis dumicolana | reverse complement strand
CCAACCAACCAACTAACCAACCAACAAACTAACCAACTAACCAACAACCAATCAACCAACCAACTAACAAACTAACCAAATAACCAACCCACCAATCAACCAACCAACCAACCAACTAACCAACCAACCAACCAACCAAACAACTAACAAACTAACCAACTAACCAACCAACCAACCAACAAACTAACCAACCAACCAACCAACCAACCAACCAACAAACTAACCAACTAACCAACCAACCAATCAACCAACCAACTAACAAACTAACCAACTATCAAACTACCAAACTAAACAACTAACCAAGTATCAAACTATCAAACTATCAAACTATCAAACTAACCAACTATCAACTTATCAAACTACCAAACTAACCAACAATCAATTTTGTATGGCGGCCATCTTGTTTTCGCCGTTTTGAAAAAACTTTGACCGGCTCACCTATTGGTTGGCTGTTCTGAGCGACTTTAGTTTCGGGCAAACTCGGTACGTCAAGTCGTTACAGAGAGCTACCCCATGTGTTGGGTCAGTTTCCAAGTTCAGGTCGATTTCATATTTTTTTGTTGGTCGTGGCGGCATTTCTGATGTGATGGTGTATAGAGTCGAACCCAACCTCTAAGGTCAGACATTACATTGTATGGCGGCCATCTTGGAAAATTGAGGAATCGAAAAACCAATCACGGCGTTCGGTTTGCGTGCCCTAAAGGGCCTTGCATGCAAAATTTCAATCGAATCGAACGAAAAAAAACTTCGTCGCCATTTTGAATCTGCCATTTTGGAAAAAAAAAATTACTTCATTAGATTACCCCTCCTATTTTGAACGACATTAGTTCAAGCGCCTTATATCTATCTCAACTGGCCTCTGAGATATTCGCTTTTCAATTTTGTATGGCGGCCATCTTGTTTTCGCCATTTTGAAAAACTTTGACCGGCTTACCCAGTGGCTGGCTGTTCTGAGCGACTTTAGTTCCGGGCAAACTCGGTAGGTCAAGTCGTCGCGGAGAACTACCCATGTGTCAGGTCAATTTCCACATTCAGGTCAATTTCATACTTTTTTAGTGGTCGAGGCGGCATTTCTGATGCGATGTTGTAGAGATTTGTACCCCACCCTTCATGGGTTCTTCAAAACAGCATGTCAGTGAGCCAGATTTTCCATCGTATGGCGGCCATCTTGGAAAATCGCAAAATCGAAAAACCAATTACGGCGTTTGATTCAGTGGCCCTCAAGAGCCCTGGATGCAAAATTTCAATCGAATCAGAGCAAAAAAGAAAATGGCCGCCATTTTGAATCCGCCATCTTGGAAAAAAAAATATCCCGATAGATTACCCCTCCCACCCTGAATGACATTTGGTCGAGCACCTGTCATCCATCTTGATTGGTTTGCGAGATAATCGCGTTTCAATTTTGTATGGCGGCCATCTTGTTTTCGCCATTTTGAAAAAACTTTGACCGGCTCACCCATTGGCTGGCTGTTCCGAGCCACTTTGGTTTCGGGCAAACTCGGTAGGTCAAGTCGTTACAGAGAGCTACCCCATGTGTCAGGTTACTTTCCACGTTCAGGTCGATTTCGTATTTTTCCTGGGGTCGGGGCGGCATTTTGGATACGATGATGTATACAGTTCCACCCCATCCCTCGTGGGATCCTCAAAACAGCATGTCAGTCAGTGAGTGAGTGGGTATCGAGCTATATATATTATAACTAGTATTTTGGGTGGGGGCCGCGGGCCCCGAGGGGCCCGCGGAGGGTTCCCTGCCACCATGTTTTTTTAATATCCTAACCAATTATCAAACTAACAAACTAAGCAACTAACCAACTGTCCAACTAACCAACAAACAAACTAACCAACCAACCAACTAACCAACAAACAAACTAACCAACTGTCAAACTTTAAAACTACCAAACTAACCAAGTATCAAACTATTAAACTAACCAACTATCAAACTAACCAACTAACCAACCAACAATTTAACAAACTAACAAACTAACCAACTAACCAACCAACAAACCAACTAACCAAATAACCAACCAACCAATCAACCAACCAACCAACCAACCTACCAACCAACCAACCAACAAACTAACCAACTAACCAACCAACCAATCAACCAACCAACTAACAAACTAACCAACTAACAAACTATCAAACTACCAAACTAACCAAATAACCAAGTATCAAACTACCAAACTAACCAACTAACCAAGTATCAAACTACCAAACTAACCAACTAACCAAGTATCAAACTATCAAACTACCAAACTAACCAACTAACCAACTATCAAACTACCAAACTAATCAACTAACCAACTATCAAACTACCAAACTAACCAACTATCGAACTGTCAAACTAACCAAGTATCAAACTATCAAACTACCAAACTAACCAACTATCAAACTATCAAACTACCAAACTAACCAACTAACCAACTATCAAACTACCAAACTAACCAACTAACCAAGTATTAAACTATGAAACTAACCAACTATCAAACTATCAAACTACCAAACTAACCAATTAACCAAGTATCAAACTAACCAACTAACCAACCAACCAACCAACAAACCAACTAACCAAATAACCAACCAGCCAACCAACCAACCAACCAACCAACCAATCAACCAACCAACAAACTAACCAACTAACAAACTAACCAAATAACAAACCAACCAATCAACCAACCAACCAACCAACCAACAAACCAACCAACCAACCAACCAACCAACCAACCAACCAACAAACTAACCAACTAACCAACCAACCAAGTATCAAACTACCAAACTAACCAACTAACCAAGTATCAAACTATCAAACTACCAAACTAACCAACTAACCAAGTATCAAACTACCAAACTAACCAACTAACCAAGTATCAAACTATCAAACTAACCGAGTGTCAAACTATCAAACTAATAACTAACCAACTATTAAACTATCAAACTACCAAACTAACCAAGTATCAAACTATCAAACTACCAAACTAACCAACTAACCAACTATCAAACTACCAAACTAACCAACTAACCAAGTATCAAACTATCAAACTACAAAACTAACCAACTTTCAAACTAACCAACTAACCAACAAACAAACTAACAAACTAACCAACTAACCAACCAACCAACCAACCAACAAAACAACTAACCGAATAACTAACCAACCAACCAACTAACCAACCAAACAACCAACCAACCAACCAACCAACCAACCAACCAACCAACCAACCAACCAACCAACCAACCAACCAACCAACCAACCAACCAACAAACTAACCAACTAACCAACCAACCAACCAATCAACCAACCAACCAACCAATCAACCAACCAACTAACAAACTAACCAAGTATCAAACTATCAAACAATCAAACTAACCAAGTATCAAACTATCAAACTACCAAACTAACCAAGTATCAAACTATCAAACTACCAAACTAACCAACTAACCAACTATCAAACTATCAAACTAATCAACTAACCAAGTATCAAACTATCAAACTAACCAACTATCAAACTATCAAACTAACAAACTAACCAATTAACCAACTATCAAACTAACCAACTAACCAACCAACAAACTAACAAACTAACCAACTAACCAACCAACCAACCAACAAACCAACTAACTAAATAACCAACCAACCAATCAACCAACCAACCAACCAACTAACCAACCAACCAACCAACCAACTAACAAACTAACCAACTAACCAACCAACCAACCAACAAACTAACCAACCAACCAACCAACCAACCAACCAACAAACTAACCAACTAACCAACCAACCAATCAACCAACCAACTAACAAACTAACCAACTATCAAACTACCAAACTAAACAACTAACCAACTATCAACTTATCAAACTACCAAACTAACCAACAATCAATTTTGTATGGCGGCCATCTTGTTTTCGCCATTTTGAAAAAACTTTGACCGGCTCACCCATTGGTTGGCTGTTCTGAGCGACTTTAGTTCCGGGCAAACTCGGTAGGTCAACTCGTTACAGAGAGCTACCTCATGTGTCGGGTCAGTTTCCAAGTTCAGGTCGATTATGTATTTTTTTGTTGGTCGTGGCGGCATTTCTGATGTGATGGTGTATAGAGTCGAACCCAACCTCTAAGGTCAGACATAACATTGTATGGCCGCCATCTTGGAAAATTGAGAATTCGAAAAAATAATTATGGCGTTGAATATTGTACCCTTTAAGAGCCCTGGATGCAAAATTTCAATCGAATCAATCAAAAAAAATTTCGCCGCCATTTTGAATCCGCCATCTTGGAAAAAAAAAATTTGCTTCATTAGATTACCCTTTCTATTTTGAACAACATTAGTTCAAGCACCTTGTATCTATCTAGACTGGCCTCTGAGATATTCGCTTTTCAATTTTGTATGGCGGCCATCTTGTTTTCGCCATTTTGAAAAACTTTGACCGGCTTACCCATTGGCTGGCTGTTCTGAGCGACTTTAGTTCCGGGCAAACTCGGTAGGTCAAGTCGTCGCGGAGAACTACCCATGTGTCAGGTCAATTTCCACATTCAGGTCAATTTCATACTTTTTTAGTGGTCGAGGCGGCATTTCTGATGCGATGTTGTAGAGAGTTGTACCCCACCCTTCATGGGTTCTTCAAAACAGCATGTCAGTGAGCCAGATTTTCCATCGTATGGCGGCCATCTTGGAAAATTGAAAAATCGAAAAACTAATTACGGCGTTTGATTCAGTGGCCCTCGAGAGCCCTGGATGCAAAATTTCAATAGGATCAGAGTAAAAAAAAAAAACGCCGCCATTTTGAATCCGCCATCTTGAAAAAAAATATATCCCGATAGATTACCCCTCCCACCCTGAATGACATTTGGTCGAGCACCTGTCATCCATCTCGACTGGTTTGCGAGATAATCGCGTTTCAATTTTGTATGGCGGCCATCTTGTTTTCGCCATTTTGAAAAGATTTTGACCGGCTCACCCATTGGCTGGCTGTTTTTTTATGTTTTTTTTTAATATCCTTAACCTAACCAATTATCAAACTAACAAACTAAGCTACTAATTAACCAACCAACTTATAAACTAACCAAATAACCAATCAACCAACCAACCAACCAACCAACCAACCAACCGACAAACTAACCAACTAACCAACCAACCAATCAACCAACCAACTAACAAACTAACCAACTAAAAAACTATCAAACTACCAAACTAACCAACTAACCAACTATCAAACTACCAAACAAACCAACTAACCAAGTATCAAACTATCAAACTACCAAACTAACCAACTAACCAACTAACAAACTACCAAACTAACCAACTATCAAACTAACCAACTAACCAACCAACAATTTAACAAACTAACAAACTAACCAACTAACCAACCAACAAACCAACTAACCAATCAACCAACCAACTAACAAGCTAACCAACTAAAAAACTATCAAACTACCAAACTAACCAACTAACCAACTATCAAACTACCAAACAAACCAACTAACCAAGTATCAAACTATCAAACTACCAAACTAACCAACTAACCAACTAACAAACTACCAAACTAACCAACTATCAAACTAACCAACTAACCAACCAACAATTTAACAAACTAACAAACTAACCAACTAACCAACCAACAAACCAACTAACCAAATAACCAACCAATCAACCAACAAACCAACCAACCAACCAACCAACCAACCAACCAACCAACTAACCAACCAACAAACCAACTAACCAACCAACCAACCAACCAAAAAACTAACCAACCAACTAACCAATCAACTAACCAACTAACAAACTAACCAAGTATCAAACTATCAAACTACCAAACTAACCAAGTATCAAACTATCAAACTACCAAACTAACCCACTAACCAACTATCAAACTACCAAACTAACCAACTAACCAAATATCAAACTACCAAACTAACCAACTAACCAAGTATCAAACTACCAAACTAACCAACTAACCAAGTATCAAACTATCAAACTACCAAACTAACCAACTAACCAACTATCAAACTATCAAACTACCAAACTAACCAACTAACCAAGAATCAAACTATCAAACTACCAAACTAACCAACTAACCAACTATCAAACTACCAAACTAACCAACTAAGTATCAAACTATCAAACTATCAAACTACCAAACTAACCAATTAACCAAGTATCAAACTATCAAACTAACCAACTAACCATTTAACCAACCAACCAACCAACCAACCAACAAACCAACTAACCAAATAACCAACCAACCAATCAACCAACCAACCAACCAACCAACCAACCAACCAACAAACTAACAAACTAACCAAATAACCAACTAACCAAATAACCAACCAACCAATCAACCAACCAACCAACCAACCAACCAACCAACCAATAAACCAACTAACCAACCAACCAACCAACCAACCAACCAACCAACCAACCAACCAACAAACTAACCAACTAACCAACTAACCAACTATCAAACTACCAAACTAACCAACTAACCAAGTATCAAACTATTAAACTACCAAACTAACCAACTATCAAACTACGGAACTAACCAACTAACCAAGTATCAAACTATCAAACTACCAAACTAACCAACTAACCAACTATCAAACTACCAAACTAACCAACTAACCAAGTATCAAACTACCAAACTAACCAACTAACCAAGTATCAAACTATCTAACTACCAAACTAACCTACTAACCAACAATCAAACTACCAAACTAACCAACTAACCAACAATCAAACTACCAAACTAACCAACTAACCAACTATCAAACTACCAAACTAACCAACTAACCAAGTATCAAACCAACAAACTAACCACCTAACCAAGTATCAAACTATCAAACTACCAAACTAACCAACTAACCAATTATCAAACTACCAAACTAACCAACTAACCAACTATCAAACTACCAAACTAACCAACTAACCAAGTATCAAACTATTAAACTACCAAACTAACCAACTAACCAACTATCAAACTACCAAACTAACCAACTAACCAAGTATCAAACTATCAAACTAACCAAGTGTCAAACTATCAAACTACCAAACTAACCAACTATCAAACTATCAAACTACCAAACTAACCAACTAACCAAGTATCAAACTATCAAACTACCAAACTAACCTTTCAAACTAACCAACTAACCAACTAACAAACTAACAAACTAACAAACTAACCAACTAACCAACCAACCAACCAACCAACCAACCAACAAACCAACTAACCAAATAACTAACCTACCAACCAACCAACCAACCAACCAACTAACCAACCAACCAACCAACCAACCAACCAACCAACCAACCAACCAACCAACAAACTAACCAACTAACGAACCAACCAACCAATCAACCAACCAACCAACTAACCAACCAAACAACCAATCAACCAACCAACTAACAAACTAACCAAGTATCAAACTATCAAACAATCAAACTAACCAAGTATCAAACTATCAAACTATCAAACTAACCAACTATCAAACTATCAAACTACCAAACTAACCAATTAACCAACTATCAAACTAACCAATCAACATACTAACAAACTAACCAACCAACCAACCAACAAACCAACTAACTAAATAACCAACCAACCAATCAATCAACCAACCAACCAACTAACCAACCAACAAACTAACCAACTAACCAACAACCAACCAACTAACAAACTAACCAACTAACCAACCAACCAACCAACAAACTAACCAACCAACCAACCAACCAACCAACCAACAAACTAACCAACTAACCAACCAACCAATCAACCAACCAACTAACAAACTAACCAACTATCAAACTACCAAACTAAACAACTAACCAAGTATCAAACTATCAAACTATCAAACTAACCAACTAACCAACTATCAAACTACCAAACTAACCAACTAACCAACTATCAAACTACCAAACTAACCAACTAACCAACTATCAAACTACCAAACTAACCAACTAACCAAGTATCAAACTATTAAACTACCAAACTAACCAACTAACCAACTATCAAACTACCAAACTAACCAACTAACCAAGTATCAAACTATCAAACTAACCGAGTGTCAAACTATCAAACTAATAACTAACCAACTATTAAACTATCAAACTACCAAACTAACCAACTAACCAAGTATCAAACTATCAAACTACCAAACTAACCAACTAACCAACTATCAAACTACCAAACTAACCAACTAACCAAGTATCAAACTATCAAACTACAAAACTAACCAACTTTCAAACTAACCAACTAACCAACCAACAAACTAACAAACTAACCAACTAACCAACCAACCAACCAACCAACAAAACAACTAACCAAATAAATAACCAACCAACCAACTAACCAACCAAACAACCAACCAACCAACCAACCAACCAACCAACCAACCAACCAACCAACCAACCAACCAACCAACCAACCAACCAACCAACCAACCAACAAACTAACCAACTAACCAACCAACCAACCAATCAACCAACCAAGCAACCAATCAACCAACCAACTAACAAACTAACCAAGTATCAAACTATCAAACAATCAAACTAACCAAGTATCAAACTATCAAACTACCAAACTAACCAAGTATCAAACTATCAAACTACCAAACTAACCAACTAACCAACTATCAAACTATCAAACTAATCAACTAACCAAGTATCAAACTATCAAACTAACCAACTATCAAACTATCAAACTACCAAACTAACCAATTAACCAACTATCAAACTAACCAACTAACCAACCAACAAACTAACAAACTAACCAACTAACCAACCAACCAACCAACAAACCAACTAACTAAATAACCAACCAACCAATCAACCAACCAACCAACCAACTAACCAACCAACAAACTAACCAACTAACCAACAACCAATCAACCAACCAACTAACAAACTAACCAAATAACCAACCAACCAATCAACCATTCAACCAACCAACTAACCAACCAACCAACCAACCAACTAACAAACTAACCAACTAACCAACCAACCAACCAACAAACTAACCAACCAACCAACCAACCAACCAACCAACAAACTAACCAACTAACCAACCAACCAATCAACCAACCAACTAACAAACTAACCAACTATCAAACTACCAAACTAAACAACTAACCAACTATCAACTTATCAAACTACCAAACTAACCAACAATCAATTTTGTATGGCGGCCATCTTGTTTTCGCCATTTTGAAAAAACTTTGACCGGCTCACCCATTGGTTGGCTGTTCTGAGCGACTTTAGTTCCGGGCAAACTCGGTAGGTCAACTCGTTACAGAGAGCTACCTCATGTGTCGGGTCAGTTTCCAAGTTCAGGTCGATTATGTATTTTTTTGTTGGTCGTGGCGGCATTTCTGATGTGATGGTGTATAGAGTCGAACCCAACCTCTAAGGTCAGACATAACATTGTATGGCCGCCATCTTGGAAAATTGAGAATTCGAAAAAATAATTATGGCGTTGAATATTGTACCCTTTAAGAGCCCTGGATGCAAAATTTCAATCGAATCAATCAAAAAAAATTTCGCCGCCATTTTGAATCCGCCATCTTGGAAAAAAAAAATTTGCTTCATTAGATTACCCTTTCTATTTTGAACAACATTAGTTCAAGCACCTTGTATCTATCTAGACTGGCCTCTGAGATATTCGCTTTTCAATTTTGTATGGCGGCCATCTTGTTTTCGCCATTTTGAAAAACTTTGACCGGCTTACCCATTGGCTGGCTGTTCTGAGCGACTTTAGTTCCGGGCAAACTCGGTAGGTAAAGTCGTTACAGAGAGCTACCCCATGTGTCAGGTTACTTTCCACGTTCAGGTCGATTTCGTATTTTTCCTGGGGTCGGGGCGGAATTTTGGATACGATGATGTATACAGTTCCACCCCACCCCTCCTGGGTTCTTCAAAACAGCATGTCAGTGAGTGAGTGAGTGGGTATCGAGCTATATATATTATAACTAGTATTTTGGGTGGGGGCCGCGGGCCCCGAGGGGCCCGCGGAGGGTTCCCTGCCACCATGTTTTTTTAATATCCTAACCAATTATCAAACTAACAAACTAAGCAACTAACCAACTGTCCAACTAACCAACAAACAAACTAACCAACCAACCAACTAACCAACAAACAAACTAACCAACTGTCAAACTTTAAAACTACCAAACTAACCAAGTATCAAACTATTAAACTACCACACTAACCAACTAACCAACTATCAAACTATCAAACTAACCAACTATCAAACTAACCAACTAACCAACTAACCAACCAACAATTTAACAAACTAACAAACTAACCAACTAACCAACCAACAAACCAACTAACCAAATAACCAACCAACCAATCAACCAACCAACCAACCAACCTACCAACCAACCAACCAACAAACTAACCAACTAACCAACCAACCAATCAACCAACCAACTAACAAACTAACCAACTAACAAACTATCAAACTACCAAACTAACCAAATAACCAAGTATCAAACTACCAAACTAACCAACTAACCAAGTATCAAACTACCAAACTAACCAACTAACCAAGTATCAAACTATCAAACTACCAAACTAACCAACTAACCAACTATCAAACTACCAAACTAATCAACTAACCAACTATCAAACTACCAAACTAACCAACTATCGAACTGTCAAACTAACCAAGTATCAAACTATCAAACTACCAAACTAACCAACTATCAAACTATCAAACTACCAAACTAACCAAGTAACCAACTATCAAACTACCAAACTAACCAACTAACCAAGTATTAAACTATGAAACTAACCAACTATCAAACTATCAAACTACCAAACTAACCAATTAACCAAGTATCAAACTAACCAACTAACCAACCAACCAACCAACAAACCAACTAACCAAATAACCAACCAGCCAACCAACCAACCAACCAACCAATCAACCAACCAACAAACTAACCAACTAACAAACTAACCAAATAACAAACCAACCAATCAACCAACCAACCAACCAACCAACAAACCAACCAACCAACCAACCAACCAACCAACCAACAAACTAACCAACTAACCAACCAACCAAGTATCAAACTACCAAACTAACCAACTAACCAAGTATCAAACTATCAAACTACCAAACTAACCAACTAACCAAGTATCAAACTACCAAACTAACCAACTAACCAAGTATCAAACTATGAAACTACCAAACTAACCAAGTATCAAACTATCAAACTACCAAACTAACCCACTAACCAACTATCAAACTACCAAGCTAACCAACTAACCAAGTATCAAACTAACAAACTAACCAAGTATCAAACTATCAAACTACCAAACTAACCAAGTATCAAACTATCAAACTACCAAACTAACCAACTAACCAACTATCAAACTACCAAACTAACCAACTAACCAAGTATCAAACTACCAAACTAACCAACTAACCAAGTATCAAACTATCAAACTACCAAACTAACCAACTAACCAAGTATCAAACTATCAAACTACCAAACTAACCAACTAACAAACTATCAAACTACCAAACTAACAAACTAACCAACTATCAAACTACGGAACTAACCAACTAACCAAGTATCAAACTATCAAACTACCAAACTAACCAACTAACCAACTATCAAACTACCAAACTAACCAACTAACCAAGTATCAAACTATCTAACTACCAAACTAACCAACTAACCAACTATCAAACTACCAAACTAACCAACTAACCAACAATCAAACTACCAAACTAACCAACTAACCAACTATCAAACTACCAAACTAACCAACTAACCAAGTATCAAACCAACAAACTAACCACCTAACCAAGTATCAAACTATCAAACTAACCAACTAACCAACTATCAAACTACCAAACTAACCAACTAACCAACTATCAAACTACCAAACTAACCAAGTATCAAACTATTAAACTACCAAACTAACCAACTAACCAACTATCAAACTACGGAACTAACCAACTAACCAAGTATCAAACTATCAAACTACCAAACTAACCAACTAACCAACTATCAAACTACCAAACTAACCAACTAACCAAGTATCAAACTACCAAACTAACCAACTAACCAAGTATCAAACTATCTAACTACCAAACTAACCAACTAACCAACAATCAAACTACCAAACTAACCAACTAACCAACAATCAAACTACCAAACTAACCAACTAACCAACTATCAAACTACCAAACTAACCAACTAACCAAGTATCAAACCAACAAACTAACCACCTAACCAAGTATCAAACTATCAAACTACCAAACTAACCAACTAACCAACTATCAAACTACCAAACTAACCAACTAACCAAGTATCAAACTATTAAACTACCAAACTAACCAACTAACCAACTATCAAACTACCAAACTAACCAACTAACCAAGTATCAAACTATCAAACTAACCAAGTGTCAAACTATCAAACTACCAAACTAACCAACTATCAAACTATCAAACTACCAAACTAACCAACTAACCAAGTATCAAACTATCAAACTACCAAACTAACCAACTAACCAAGTATCAAACTATCAAACTACAAAACTAACCAACTTTCAAACTAACCAACTAACCAACCAACAAACTAACAAACTAACAAACTAACCAACTAACCAACCAACCAACCAACCAACCAACCAACTAACCAAATAACTAACCAACCAACCAACTAACCAACCAACCAACCAACCAACCAACCAACCAACCAACCAACCAACCAACCAACAAACTAACCAACTAACCAACCAACCAACCAATCAACCAACCAACCAACTAACCAACCAACCAACCAATCAACCAACCAACTAACAAACTAACCAAGTATCAAACTATCAAACAATCAAACTAACCAAGTATCAAACTATCAAACTACCAAACTAACCAAGTATCAAACTATCAAACTACCAAACTAACCAACTAACCAACTATCAAACTATCAAACTAATCAACTAACCAAGTATTAAACTATCAAACTAACCAACTATCAAACTATCAAACTACCAAACTAACCAATTAACCAACTATCAAACTAACCAATCAACATACTAACAAACTAACCAACCAACCAACCAACAAACCAACTAACTAAATAACCAACCAACCAATCAATCAACCAACCAACCAACTAACCAACCAACAAACTAACCATTTAACCAACAACCAATCAACCAACCAACTAACAAACTAACTAAATAACCAACCAACCAATCAACCAACCAACCAACCAACTAACCAACCAACCAACCAACCAACCAACCAACCAACTAACAAACTAACCAACTAACCAACCAACCAACCAACAAACTAACCAACCAACCAACCAACCAACCAACCAACAAACTAACCAACTAACCAACCAACCAATCAACCAACCAACTAACAAACTAACCAACTATCAAACTACCAAACTAAACGACTAACCAAGTATCAAACTATCAAACTAACCAACTATCAAACTACCAAACTAACCAACTAACCAACTATCAAACTACCAAACTAACCAACTAACCAAGTATCAAACTATTAAACTACCAAACTAACCAACTAACCAACTATCAAACTACCAAACTAACCACCTAACCAAGTATCAAACTATCAAACTAACCGAGTGTTAAACTATCAAACTAATAACTAACCAACTATTAAACTATCAAACTACCAAACTAACCAACTAACCAAGTATCAAACTATCAAACTACCAAACTAACCAACTAACCAACTATCAAACTACCAGACTAACCAACTAACCAAGTATCAAACTATCAAACTACAAAACTAACCAACTTTCAAACTAACCAACTAACCAACCAACAAACTAACAAACTAACCAACTAACCAACCAACCAACCAACCAACCAACCAACAAACCAACTAACCAAATAACTAACCAACCAACCAACCAACCAACTAACCAACCAACCAACCAACCAACCAACCAACCAACCAACCAACCAACCAACCAACCAACCAACCAACCAACCAACCAACCAACCAACCAACCAACCAACCAACTAACCAACAAACTAACCAACTAACCAACCAACCAACCAATCAACCAACCAACCAACCAATCAACCAACCAACTAACAAACTAACCAAGTATCAAACTATCAAACAATCAAACTAACCAAGTATCAAACTATCAAACTACCAAACTAACCAAGTATCAAACTATCAAACTACCAAACTAACCAACTAACCAACTATCAAACTATCAAACTAATCAACTAACCAAGTATCAAACTATCAAACTAACCAACTATCAAACTATCAAACTACCAAACTAACCAATTAACCAACTATCAAACTAACCAACTAACCAACCAACAAACTAACAAACTAACCAACTAACCAACCAACCAACCAACAAACCAACTAACTAAATAACCAACCAACCAATCAACCAACCAACCAACAAACTAACCAACTAACCAACAACCAATCAACCAACCAACTAACAAACTAACCAAATAACCAACCAACCAATCAACCATTCAACCAACCAACTAACCAACCAACCAACCAACCAACTAACAAACTAACCAACTAACCAACCAACAAACTAACAAACTAACCAACTATCAAACTACCAAACTAAACAACTAACCAACTATCAACTTATCAAACTACCAAACTAACCAACAATCAATTTTGTATGGCGGCCATCTTGTTTTCGCCATTTTGAAAAAACTTTGACCGGCTCACCCATTGGTTGGCTGTTCTAAACAATTTTAGTTTCGGGCAAACTCGGTAGGTCAAGTCGTTACAGAGAGCTACCCCATGTGTCGGGTCAGTTTCCAAGTTCAGGTCGATTTCATATTTTTTTGTTGGTCGTGGCGGCATTTCTGATGTGATGGTGTATAGAGTCGAACCCAACCTCTAAAGGTTGCTACAAAACAACAGTAAGTCAGTGAGTCTGACATAACATTGTATGGCGGCCATCTTGGAAAATTTTGAAATCGAAAAAATAATTATGGCGTTGAATATTGTGGTCTTCAA
>OY829524.1:7400149-7612649 GCA_963691665.1 Clepsis dumicolana | reverse complement strand
TGGCCGCCATTTTGAATCCGCCATCTTGGAAAAAAAAATATCCCGATAGATTACCCCTCCCACCCTGAATGACATTTGGTCGAGCACCTGTCATCCATCTTGATTGGTTTGCGAGATAATCGCGTTTCAATTTTGTATGGCGGCCATCTTGAAAAAACTTTGACCGGCTCACCCATTGGCTGGCTGTTCCGAGCCACTTTGGTTTCGGGCAAACTCGGTAGGTCAAGTCGTTACAGAGAGCTACCCCATGTGTCAGGTTACTTTCCACGTTCAGGTCGATTTCGTATTTTTCCTGGGGTCGGGGCGGCATTTTGGATACGATGATGTATACAGTTCCACCCCATCCCTCGTGGGATCCTCAAAACAGCATGTCAGTCAGTGAGTGAGTGGGTATCGAGCTATATATATTATAATAATAATACTTTGGTAGATAGTAAAAAAATTTGGGATTTCATGAAATGTACGTTATTTGAGGCAACTTATTTAAAATAACTTCTTTTTACCTTATTTTCTACTGCTTTAAATACACTATTTGCTTTTTTTCGAGACTTTTCCTTCTACAGTATTATTATACTGAGTTTGCTGACGACAAGATGAGATAGACAGTACTTTACTGAACTCAAATTTGCTCATCAAGACTACTTACTAAAGGTAGTTTATTGAATTAATACATACTATTATCTTCGTTGATTTATTTTAATATTTACCAATATAATATTTGTCGGTGAGTGAGAACCCCTGTGCTCTTGCCGCCAAAACGTTTCCGAGGCAGCTGTGCCCAACGAAATATGAACGCTTATGAAACTTCAATTTCGCGTGCAAGCAGATAACCATCGTAACTAAGAGTACCTAGGCTTATTTTTACACCTAAACTTAACTTTTGTTCGAGAGTGAGCTTTCTGTACGGTAGATTTATTAGTGGTTCTGTGACCGTGTACGCATACCACGGCACCATGCGGATCGCGGCGCGGTTATGTCGGGCTCCCATCGGGCGTTCTCTCCCGAAGAGGTGAAAAGTTTGGGAGGCCTACTGACAGAAACCCAGGGCGTGTGCCTGTCTGCCGCTTGGGCATGTAGCTCCACAATGTACCTCATGCAAAATACATAATTCATCTTGCATTGTAAAGGAGATTTAATAAAACGCTCTCCTCTCTGTCTATATATACATATAGGGCGTACAGACACACGGCGAAAAGTCCCGGGGAGAACATTCGGCGGGAGTTTTCGCGAACTCAGTGAGCTGTCCACACTCTTGATGTGTTCCTCTATTATTATTGATCTCAGTGGAGTATCTTTTTTTAAGGTTTTCCTGTTACAATCTGCTATTATATTTCTAAATAGCCATAGAAATGAGAATACACAGGACACCAAAAAATATGAAAAATGCTACTACTACTAGGTTCTAATCTTTGTAAAAACTAATCTGCAATTGTTTCATAGTTTTCGGAGTTGATGCAACTTGTGACCAAAGGGCTGGCAGTTTTGTCTCTCAAAGAATCAGCATCGCTATTCAGCGAGGCAACGCTGCCAGCCTTTTGGGTACTATGCCACGGGGGCCTTATTTAGATTTAATTTAGTTTTAAGTTGTAGTTTATTTAGTTTAAGCTTAGATTTAGTGTCATTGTAAATTGCTTTTATTATGTAAATAAAGTATTTTTTCGGAGTATACGTCTTAGAAATCAAATACGCTCCATGCCATCCAATACAGCGTTTTTTAGAAAAAGTGTATTTGGGATGGCTCCAAAAATTTATAATAAGGTTCCGAACCAAGTAAGAAATATAGAGGAGATAACAAATCTCAAACCAAACTGTTTAATTTTTTAGTGGACAAAGCATATTATACTGTCAATGAATTTCTGTCAGAATGCAATTAATGGTAATTGCACAGTTGCACACCGCCGTCGTGACAGTCCATTATTGGCAAAATGTTGTATGCCCTGTGGCCCAACATGGTGATGTAACAATAACATTTATGATCTGTGCCTATGTACAATTTTACCCGTGTTGGACAAATTAACTATTTGTATTTGTAGTAGTAGTAGTAACTTTTTTGTATGGGCCCCTTACACACCTTAAACCCATTTGAAGTGGGCTAGAAACCAACAATGATCGGAGAACACTCAAAAGCAACAGCGAGAAAAATGAAATTCGTCACGTTCTCGCTTTTCAGGGGCTTTCGGGTTTGCCATGAATTTGAAAGGGTTATTAGATTATACCGCCACAAATTTAGTGTCCAACAAAGCGCGCATTTGAAACCGCGTAAATCAGGGGTTTCGCATTCCTCCTCATTTCCCCCAATTCCGCTACAATTACGGGATCATTATAATTTTCTCGTAACGAGAGAACTTTCCTTTTTATTTTCCCCTAAATAATTTACGGGATAAAGAACGGTAAGTATTAATGATGTTTTGAAGCTAAGATTTGGATATTATGTTGTACTTATGATATTAGAATACAACTTAAAGAGTTAACGGTAGATGCGATCTTATGCGTTTAAGATAGTTTAATTACTGTAAATCTGAAGCCTTATGTCCAACGCGCTTCGCTTTGGTATTAACCATCTTTTTCTCTCAAACAGAACAAGATCGAGATGGGAGAAAGAGATAGCAAATGCGTAAAGCTAAGCCGAGCGCGGACAATAAGGCCTTGGAAGGTCATTAAAAGCTTGGATTGACCAAAAACTGTTCCTTATAATTTGCCGTCTACAAGCAACACTAAAATAACTACCTACAGTGCCCTAAGCACGACTTGTCGAATCCTGCGTCACGTAAAATCGAATAGTAAACTATAACGAGTTTGTATGACGTTTGGAACAGCGCCCGCCCATGAGCGTATTTGGAACTAAAATTTAGTATGAGATTTCTCGATCTCGATACGATAACCGTAACGTAACGCAGGATTCAACAAGTCGTGCTTAGGGCACAGATAACTCGACACCGATTTCTCTTTCAATTTTATCTATAATGAAATAAAGTACCTCTGAACAACTTTTTTATGATCATCCAAAAAATTTAGTAGGTACTTCACATTGTTAGGTCTTCGTAACCACAGAACTATTCGAAACTAATCGAAGAAATTCCTTCGAAATTACATTGATGTCAAGAGCTTGGAGAAGATTAGTTCAGGTTATTGGCATTGGTACTTAACATTTAACCCGACGTGGTCTGGTCGTTTACCGGAGATTTTTTTTAATATTACGTATGTATTTAATTCTGTGTTATACATATATATTTTTTGAGATCGGAATATAATAGAAGTCCGTATACAGCTCAAAGCAATTTCTGGATTTTTTATGCATGAAAAAAAAATTTTTTTTTGACTCGAATGGGGTCAGCGGGAGAGGACAGGTAGTACTTTTTCTGACCAGAAAGAGTTCAGAACTTAATTAAAGCTACACTGACCTGACCAGCTCAAGCTTCCTAGCTTGAGGTCCCCGGATCCGATCCCTGGTCGGGAAACATTTTTGAATAATGAATACGTACGAATGTCTGTCGAGTCTTGGATATCAAATAATATGTGTATATGTATTTAACTTTTTAAGTTTGTGTAGGTATCAAGCTTGTATTAATACAAGCTGTAATTACAACTTTGCTTAGTATGGGGCTAGGTCAATTGGTGTCAACTGTCACTCACATGATAATAATAATTCACTGTAATAATTTATTTATTTACATGTATCAATAAAACTAATAACCTCGTGATATCGTGACAAATAACTTGCAAGATATCCTGCGTTTGCATGACAAAAACTGCTGTGTTAGAAATAAATATGTAAGTATACGAAGTATGTGTATATACGAAGCATTTTTTTACCAAGTTAAACAGAATCCCGTAAAAAACGTAACTAATATCCACATTCAATTACCTAATAAGTGCTTTGGCGATAAAATACAACTTCTGAGTTACAAAAGCGCTTAGTTGATGCAACTTGTGACCAAAGGGCTGGCAGTTTTCTCTCTCAAAGAATCAGCATCGCTATTCAGCGAGGCAATGCTGCCAGCCTTTTTGGCACTATGCCACGGGGGCCTTATTTAGATTTAATTTAGTTTTAAGTTGTAGTTTATTTAGTTTAAGCTTAGATTTAATGTCATTGTAAATTGCTTTTATTATGTAAATAAAGTTTATTACTTCTAGTCTGGTAAAGGCTTATCATCAGATTTACCGAGACCATTTGCTAAGAAAGCTAGATAACAAATGAACTATTACTTGTTAACGTAGATCCTCGAATGGCTTTTCAGTGGGTTTTCTTAACGACTTCTAAAACTTACATGAAATTTTGGAGAAATTGTAATTTACAGTAGAGACGTGATCAACTGTAAAACGTTTTCTCAGTAACTGACACAATTGTTTCTTGGCGGGCATTGGTGACAATTATTTTTCACAAATTTCAAATTTGATGCGTAAATATACAGAAAAACCAGAAAAAATTGTTCTCGAATTGGGGTTCGAACCCAAACCTTTACCATACCGTGGTAACGCGTTAATCCAATTACGCTATCCGAGCAAATGGAAGTTAGCACGAAAAACTCCTATATATTCACGCATCAGATCTTGTTACTTAGCGATATTGACTCGCTAACGCCATCTATGCAATAATCTCTGTACGAGACCAATACACCACAACACAACAACAATTACAACAACAATACAATATTACAATTATTTGGCGAAAAGCGATGTCTAAAACCTCGAGAAAGAGAAAAAAAAACGTCCAAGTGTCGGAGATACGCCGATGGGTATCGTTTTGAAAATCGTTACCATCAACTGATAGGAAAGCTATGAATAATACTATAAATTAGATCATCATGCGAAACTCATTCTTTTATGTAAACAGGGGGGTTAGCACGCGCGCCATTTTGTCGCTTATCGCTCAGTGCGTCCTTCACTGATTCCATCACTATGAAAGGGACGCACTGCGCTGCAAGCCACAAAATTGTGCTGTTAAGGCACATGCATTTCCAATTTGCTCTACTTGCTCAACGCTAACTATTTCGCGAAAGTGTACCTACTCCCGTGTTCTTAATTAAACTACTTTCCGTCCAGTTCCTGTGCAATGAATTTGCTTTGCTCACTTCATCGGATCCTTTGAACTGAAAATTACTTTCTAAACCCTCATTTAAATAGCTTATACTTACTTATTATTTTTATCTTACCTATTTATTCAAATGTAGACTCCGAAGAAATAATTTTAGATTTGAACAAAAAGAAGTTCGAATGTATTATGCGCTTGAAGCGTGCCCTGGCGAATCGGGGAAAATAAAATTGATAAAATCATTACCATTTGAGCGATTCCTGAGTGGCCTATATTTGTGAATTTTATTTCAGCTCGTTAAAGTATGTAAATTTTACTTCATTTACATGCTAGTCTCATGAATAAAGGCTATTTAAAGAGTCTCCTGAGACCCAGAAATCGTTATGTAATTTAAAAGTACACAATGTTATTATTAGTATTCACTTGTAAAACGAGCATTCACTTATAACAAAATATTGAGCGAACGAACAATGAATGTGTGTGAAGTTCCCAATCCGCACTGGGCCCGCGTGGGAACTATAGCCCAAGCCCTCTCATTCTGAGAGGAGGCCTGTGCCCAGCAGTGGGACGTAAATAGGCTGATTATGGTGATGATGATGATGAACAATGAACGTATATAGAATGCATTTAAAAATCTGTCACTAAAGTAGGAGTTTAATATCAGTTACCTAATAATAACGTTTGGGTACGAAGTTCCCTCATTTATAAAATATAATAGTTTAATGACCTTGCATAACTTGCAATATACCGTTACGTTACTTGTGTGATTGTGAAACATTCGTATTCATCATACGGAACATCTGCCCCGACCGGGGATCGAACCCGGGACCTCAAGCTTCGTAGTCAGGTTCTAACCACCAGGCCATGCGGTCGTCATAAGTATAAGTTAGCAAATATACTTGTCTTGTAACATAAAGAACACAATGTATTAAACACTTAGTATTAAATGAAATAACCAAAGCTTAGGCTAAAATAAAAGATCGATTAAAAAGGTTACCGCGATAGTACAGTCAATCGATCAACACATTTGGTATCTTCTTCTCTTCTTCTTCTTTTTCAGGCTTTTTCTATCCACTGCTGGACATAACCCTCTCCTAATCTCCTCCACTCCGACCTATTCCCCGTCTTCCTGAGCCAGTACGGTCCGTCGTAACTCTTTAAGTCATCCGACCATCTCATCTGGGGTCTGCCCACACTTCTTGTGGTCCGCGGTCGCCACACCAGCACTCTATGGGCCCAACGATTGTCCACTCGACGTGCCACATGCCCTGCCCAGTTCCATTTCAGTCTTGCAATAGGTCTCAAGATGGTATACTGATCTAAATATAATATTTACACCTCTCTGACCTTTGTGGGCTGGTGTTAATGTTAATGATCAAATTGATTATTAATTGAATTCAATAGTTTAGACAATATGACGACCGTGTGGGAGTTATTTATTTTATTAATACAATAGAAGTTTACTTATTTCTTTTACTGAAGTAACGTGGTTGGAGCAATTCTTCGAAGTCTGTCGTTACGTCTTTTCGGTGAAATAATTTATTAAAATCACTTCACTTAATATTATTATCGCTAACGCTAATATGATGGTATTTTACAGGGGCTGTATAAAGTGACAACTTGTCGTTGATATTGGGATACCGCGTAAGTAACTTTTGCTGTAAGGCCTAAAACTAATGTCCAATTTATTAAAGTAACATTCAAAATAAGACTTATAGCAATAGCTTAGTTACACGGTATTCCAGTATCACCGACGAACGGACATCGGATAAAGGATTTGCATGCAGAATGCGTACGATCCTTGTAGAAGCAGTTGAAGGGTTCACGGAAAGAACATACCTATCCACTTTTTTTTAAAACGAGATTTTTATCTCAAAATGTAGCACTCAATAGACTATAAGTTACCACTCAGTTAAAGATACCAATATTTATGCAACTTGTATTTTTTTATCACTTTAAAAAGAGATGTGTACTAGAATTATATGGATAATTAATCGTTTCAAATTTTCAAATCGCGATAACTCAAAAAGTTGCTAAGGTGACTAGACTAGACACGTCCTTTCTGTGTACCTAGCCTTCATTCTCCACTATACGATGGGACGACCGTGTACTAAGTGGTTGTTGTGGCGTACAGTGCCCTAAGCACGACTTGTCGAATCCTGCGTCACGTAAAATCGAATAGTAAACTATAACGAGTTTGTATGACGTTTGGAACAGCGCCCGCCCGTGAGCGTATTCGGAACTAAAATTTAGTATGAGATTTCTCGATCTCGATACGATAACCGTAACGTAACGCAGGATTCGACAAGTCGTGCTTAGGGCACTGACAGTCAAGATGCGTTTAAAATTTATCAGTAAGCTGCGTAAGCTAGTGATCGAGCCCCGAGCACGAATATTCGAATCCTACCTTACTTAACCGTTATCGTATCGTCATCGAGAAACTTTATATTATATTTTATTACCATACGCTCACTTCCAAACGCCATAAAAAAATCTCGATAAATTTCTACTAGACGTACGTTACGTAACATTCGAATATTTGTGCTCCGGGCTCTGTCAATATTGATCGTGATCTTGCAGAGGAGGCATTAGGCTTAAGGGCATCCAGAGCACTATATGGCCCATTAAAGCCAATATACCGTTGTACGTAAATGTAATAGGTCCATGTTTAGGTATGTATAGGTACAATGCATTTAATCTGCGTCGTCCAATCTCGGTGCAGGAGACAGGATTGTCAAACTAAACCTACGCGCTAAATCCCAGACAAAATTAAACTTCATTCAATTGAGTGCGCTTCAAAGCTTTGTCTTCATTGCATGCACCAATCCTGGTGTAGGGTAATCATTTTGTAGTTTGAAAAGTTCTTAAAATGGTCGGTTATTTTAATACAAGAACGAATAATCCCCGTAATTAATTCTACGCGCAGCGCGCGTTTTACGAGGAAAAAGGGCGTGGGAAGATGTTAGCGAGCACACGATTCTGCGGCAGCGAAATATGCAGAGAAAAAGATCAAGTCGGGCTAAGCTCGATTTATACGCGAGCGGTGCGTTTATTTCACTATGATTGAGTATTACAGTACTTAGTTAAAGTAAGTAAGTAAACGCTTTATTGTACAGAAAATACAGAAATAAATACAGGTTAGCAACAGTGAGATACAGTACAAAGGCGGACTTATCCCTATAAGGGATCTCTACCAGCCAACCTTTGAGCGGTAGAGAGGAGAAGTTAATATAAGGTACCGACAAAGAGTGCGTTTATAATCACAAATAAAAATCAAAATAAAGTTTGCGCAATAATTAAATTTGGGCAAAGTTTTTGCGAGGAGTTGGCAGGCCCCTAGCACCTAGCAAGGTGGTCGGATGACATCAGCTCAACCGCTGGCCCGATCTGGGCGAGATCAACTGTGAACAGGGCCGAGTGGAGAAAAATTGGACAGGCGTTTGCCCAACGATGGACGCAAATGCGCTGAAGAAGAAGAAGAAGAAGAAGAAAGTTTTTTCATGCAATATGGCAGAGCAAAAAGCAAGGTGCTCCCCTCATAGCGTAAACCACCACTGTCAACAGACCTCTGTTAAAACATAGGAATTGCAGATATGCGTTGAAACCTTAGTGGGTTCCAACAAAATGCCTCTTGTGCCAATTACTAAAAACTTACTGAAGGAGCACTATCTAATGAAAATAATCGATTTATTGATTATTTTTGTTTTTATTTTATGAAACATTCATAGAATGAAATTCAACATACAATGACAATGTAATAGGTCCATTGTATGTTGGAGCACTATCTGTCATCTTGCGCATTAGTCCTTGGCTTGTCTTGGCTTGTTGGGTGTTGTGTGTTGCTATGTATTCATGTATCTATTTTATTTATTTAATTATACATAAGATTATTTATGAAATTAACACTACCTACAAAGTAAATTAAAATATTAAAACTAAAACTAACTTAAAAATTAAATACCTACCAAACCTGGACCTCTCGGCAGGGTGCCCATCACATGTGCCCATGTATCTATCTATATATGTTTAATATACATATTTTCATTAGTTACATTTATAAATTTATAAATTTGCACTACCAGCATTGTTGTGTTCTTTTTCTGTAGCGATAAGACGGCCTATTGTTACGGTAATTATCTTTATACCTTTTCTTCTGTTTTCATTGTTATGTGGCGTTCAATTCAATAAAGAGTTTTATGTAAGCAAGATTAGCGAGTATGATGGTAGCGATCCAAACCTGCCTTACAAGAGGTCCTATCGAGGTACCACCTGTAACGTTCAGATAGAAAAAAAAGTCCACGAAAGTACCACGACAAATGCAAAGTATGGTTACCTTTCAAGTCAGCCTTCACGCGTCCCAGTTACCAGTGCATTGTTAATACGCCAATTACTGCCTGCATAATATTGATGACGCTGTGTAGGTTGATTAATCTAGATGAATACTTACGTGATGACGTAATTAGTTCAGAAGAATCATGTCGTTTTTGAAGTTAAGAAAATCGGAACTTTGAAAGTTCAATCTGCAAGTACCTCAGGTATCATGGTAACTTAGATTCGTGTGATTCTGTGAACGGTGAAATTCAGTTCGAAGCGATTCTATTTTTGATTTTCGCTGATCTCTTTTATCTTTGATTTATTATTTTTAAATTTCTTTTTGCACTAATTTGCTGTCGCCGTCTGACAAAACTTCCAAAGTATTAAGTGTGGTTTCAAATTATTACTTACCTATTTAAAAACATCATGCCTGAGATCCTGAGGGTCGAGCACGATTTTTCGAAACCTGCGTCACGTAAAATCGAATAGTAAACGTTGCACTTTGTCGAGTTCGTATGACGTTTGAAACAGCCCGTGAGCATATTTGGAACTAAAATTTAGTATGAGGTTTCTCGATCTCGATACGATAACCGTAACGTTACGCAGCGTTCGTAAAGTCGTGCTCGACCCTCTGTGCTGTTTTGGTCACTAATGTACATTTAATATTCATTCACCATTGACGTAAGAGTCCGGACGTGGAGGTGAGTAAGCCGCTCTGTCCCCGTCCCACTTTAATAATGGGTCACAGTCAATCAATCACCAGTAACCGCGATGACGGTTAGTCTGCGACCAGAGCCCTTACTCCGAAGTTCGAAATTCGAAGTTCGTATCCGACTGTCCCTCTCGCTTTCGAGTTAACCTATATTGGCGTAAGCGGGACGGTCGCATACCAACTTCGAATTTCAGACTTTCGAGTAGCTCCTCAGCTCCTTCGACTGTGGAACGAAGGCGCGCAGAATCGAATAATTGCATTATTACTGCAAGTGGTGCTGGCGAGGTGTAGATTTAAACTACATTGGTCGATTTTCTACATGGTCACAGGCGTCACCGCCCTGTCCGTGTAACTAGCGTGCCAGTGAACTTTTTTTCTGTGGCTTCAGGTATTATTGCTACAACCATGGACAGAGCAATATTGAACTAAAGGCAAATAGTAGCGATGTTTTTATTTAGCGAAATTATTATGACAAATAAAGTTGCGCGGCTGCTGCTGTTGATCGAGAGCTCTACGTGAGAGATTTATTAGAACTGAGCGTCTATAAACTTTTCGATCGCGTTCGCGGTTACGTCTGAATTACTATGGGCACATTAGCGCCACTAGCGGCACGTATCGACAACAATTCTCATACTATTTGACTCCCATAACGCGAACGCGATCGAGACGTATTTTTGGCCGTTCATTACACTAGAGGCTCTGCATCTCGGCGAGCCGCGGTCCGCCTTTCCACACATCGCAAAGCACATATCTATAGCCGCGAGGTCGTTTACTGCACACATGCGTTAGTGTCATTTCTTTTTAACCCCCTACGAAAAAGAGGGATGTTATAAGTTAGACCTGTGTATCTGTGTGTCTGTGTATCTGTCTGTGGCATCGTAGTTCGCAAGCGGATGGACCGATTTCGATGCGGTTTCATTTTAATCGAAAGCTAGTTTAATCGAGATGGTTCTTAGCTAAGTTTCATTAAAATCGGGCGACCCGTTTTCGAAATATTGAACTTTGAAATAACGATGTCGGGGGTTGTTCAATTAACTTTTCTAATTACGTTAGATATATACATATAATATTCTTTGACTTGGTTCCGCTCCGCCCCGCCTCAATGGGTGCGCACCCTTATGTGGTTATGCGTTTGCATTGTTTTGTAGTGTGTATGGATTCGATTTTGTAAACACAGTCATACGAAGGCGAGTAGAGCAACAATGTCCCCGTCCCACTTTAATAATAGGTCACAATCAATCAATCACCAGCGGCCGCGACGTCGGAAAAACTGCGGCCGGCTCCATCTGTGTTTGCCCGACTGTGGACATGAATGAAGGGTTATGTATTTGATTTGAATGCCAGAATAAACCGTTTTGTAGGTATGTGTTTTTTTGCACGTTTGTAGGCATTAACGTATTTTGTTTGAATTTATTTTGATCACGCCTTTTGCGTGTAATTAAGAACTTGAATATTCCTTTTAGTAAATTTGGGTGTATTGTGAAACCCTAAAAAACTACGTTCTACTTAGTACACCAACGATTAAGGCAAGTAAAAATTCTGTAGTACATAGTACTTAATACCGGAAATGTACAGTACAGTCGCTGCGGCAATCCTGTGCCACACCCTAGCACTGCCTGTAAACAAGTTCAATCATCTCCCCATGACAAGGTTCCACATAGGCCCAACAATTATTCCTGTTGTGCTCAGCCGTAAATTACCACTGTCAAACATTGTAGCGAGGCCATAAATACGGTCTGTCGTCGTACAGCGGCGACGTGAAATATCGACTAACTTGCCTCATTAATTAGCAAAACATTTATTTTCTAATTGACTAACTAAAGTACATTGAAGAGGGTTGAGTTCAGTGAGCAATGTTTGAGTTAAAGTACCACCGTCACTTGAAAACTCTGAAAGTATAAATTTCCTTTTGTCCCTGCGACAATTCTTTTGAAGTTTGAGTGGTATATACATATATATGCCCAACAGGCTTCTAGTTCTTGCTGATGTGGATTTCAATCTCTTCATTGTAACGCGGACAGCTCAAATGTTAAGTAAGTGATCAAGACGGAAACATTCAAACTTTGGTCCGCAATACCAACTTGCCTAATTAAGGAAATGTTGAACAATTAAAATGGAACACCTGCGCAGTGCATATGTATTTAATAAAAAAAACCTTATAGATAAAACGCAAATTTTAGCGATCTATCCACTACCAGTAAAAAAAACTCGACATGTCCACAAAGGATTATTAGAAAAATACATATTTTCGTAAACTCCCGAGGTATCATTCATAGTGCCATCGGCTTCGTACATTCGCACATTCAAACTCACTGATATAGGTCGGTAAGGACGATCTGAATAAATGTCGTAGCTGAGAGCCATTTGCCATTCAACGTAGCGACCTGGGAGGCCCCTTAGGAATCGGGCGATCAGTCTTTCTAGAAAGTACCATCGGGAACCTCTGCCTCGATTGAAGGACATTGGCTGAGGAATGAAATTGTAAGGCTCCATCGCTCCACCGATCGCTGATGCTAACAAATGCGCTCGCTCATCGTTGTTACCATCCAACCTGTTCCTATAAGGATTCATCCTCTCAATGTTCCTGGTTACTGTAGCAGGGATGTTCCCTCTTTGCCCAGGAGGCAGCAGGTGCGCCCGTGTTATAACAGCCCGTATAGCTAGTGGAATGATAGTGTCTCCAGCACCGGGATTCTGAATCGGGAGCACCGTATACGACTGCACTGCACCTCCAGCGTGGAGATGTACAGTTGGAAACCCAGATTCATACTCCGCTACTAAATCTCTAACGCTCGTAATGAACGGCCATTGGGAATTTATAGCTCGTTTTTTCTTCCTTTTATCGAATCCAGATTCAGCGCACACTTTGTACCCCGACTCTTCGTCTAACTCTCCATAGTATTTAATAGCTTTAAAAATTCTTTGGCCAAACTGGAATAGAATCATACTTTTGTCTGCATTCAAGTAGCACGAAACCCATTTTTCTTTTGCATCATAACATTTACGTTCACCGCTGTATAATACGCATGGGGTTACACAGACGTCATCGTACTTTTCCGTTGGATAGTTGAAAACTAGAACCCAGTTGTCCGGGTCGCATTTTTCCCAAGAGTTGTAAGTATGGCACCAGAAATAGTCGTAGCCGCGTTTGGCGCAGTCGTCTTTACAGGTGTAGTAGTAGTTGTTGGTTTGGATCTGTTTCGTGGCGGTGTTCGCTCCATATCTGGTGCAGCGGTCCCACTTGATGGAATTGTCTTCTAGCGTAGCACACCAAGGGAATACTTCGTAGTTGTATCTACCACAGTTGCTGTAGCAATCCTTGTTGTTAATTGTTTTGAAAACGGGGCTTATGACGGCGCTTTCGTGGCAGGTGTCTTGATGACCATACCAGTCATATACGCATTTGTTGTTTATACAATCTCCGAAGCAAGGATATCCATTTGCGAGAGAAGAATCGTGCGTGTGGCGGTACAGACTGTTTTCTGTTCCGATTACGCCGTGTATCGCAATTGTTACTAACAGTAGTGTTACCCACATGGTGATTCAATTTGAACTGATTTATGTTCGCTTGTGCATCTTTTATATTATACATGTACTCACTGGGTTTTACATGGGTTTTTATGTAATGCGATTTGCAACCAGATGGCTACCATTATGTTGACCTTTATATTGGTAATATATCGTCCTTATCGATTGTGAAATAAAGCGTCTGCTGCGCATTGTAATTCGATCCTATCGCGCTGTGGAAAATCCAATGTAAACAAAATGTGTTAAATAATCAGTATTTTACCGTTCCTACTTCCGTTAATATTTGCGACTAAGATTCATAGTCACCGTTAAAAGTACCTTGTTGATCTCTGATGCAAACCGTGATATTATATGGCTAACAAATGTGTTACTGTTACTGCCAAAAGGTGCAAAAGTAGTCATTACTAATAAACAGATCACTCACGTAGTATAAATCGAGTTTAGCATGACATGTTTCGTACTGATTTGTAGTCCTTCGTCTGGGAGAGCACTACTCGGCGGCAGCGAAATATACACTGCGCAACATGTCAGGTTAAGTGATTAAGATTTTTTGATAAGAAAATATCACTTTAGCTCAGTTGCTATAATTATCACTTATAGTAAATACTTGACTGGACTTATAGTAAATACTGCACTGGCCTGACATTGCGCTAGACCGGGAGTTGTGGAAGTCTAGAGGAGAGGCCTTTGCCCTGCAGTGGGACATTTCAGCAGGCTATTAAAAAAAAATGGCTGCGGGTAGCACAAAACCGGTCGTCGTGGAGATCCTTGGGGAAGGCTTTTATGTTCAGCATTGAACGTCTTCCATCTGATATGATGTTGATGATGGTGATGAGGAATAATATTATGCAAGGAAGTATCTAACTAAATCGAACTTCTATTATGATGCGTCGGGGGTCATCAGCAGGCGATTACGAGGTGATTACGAAGTTGATGTGCCACTACGTAGCCTTAAAAGATACCCTGGCCATTTTATAAGAGCCCTGTTTTTTAATGTGGTGACTTTCGTTCCGGCCATTTTGTTTTAATAATGTTACGCAGCATTCGTAAAGTCGTGCTCGACCCTCGGATACCGAATAGAGGATAGGTATAGAATAGAGGATCCCTCCAAAAGCGTAATTGTGATAATAGGATACCAGTTCGATAATCAATAAAGAGTTGAAATCTAATCAACAAAATGAGGTGTCGATTTTTGCCATGAACCGATTACATACATATTTATAGCCATCGCAGCACAGGGTCCTGGGTTCGTTCCTCGGTACGCAAGTCTTATAATTAGGAATTTAAGTAAGTACACAATTTGTTTTACGGTTCGCCTTTGTTTTCGTGATGTGAGATTGGGCATAGTTTAAGTTGCTCAGCTTTAGCTTTTTCGACGCTAAGACAAATGTCAAAGCACTCATTCATACGCCAAACCATTTTCTTGCAAGAAAACAAATGCTATACTTCTTATGACCCATATACATAGATCGCACTGAAAGTTTCCGGAACTGGCCACATACAAAAAACTAGTGATGTGACGAGTCGCTGTTTTGGTGGATCGATCGACTCGAGTCGGTTTATACGGTATTCGAATCATAATTCGATTCCGGGATTCGAGCTCAATACTCGAGTTCTATGTTAGGTATTCGAATGTTGACTCGAGTCCAGGACTCTAGTCTGGAAATTCAAGTCCAGAACTTGATCCGTTACCGATTTTATTACAAAAAGAAAAAATCGAAAAGGAGTAAACAGCATGTAAGATTAGCATAACGAGTGACACAACCATAATAATAAACCAAACGTTTTGTAAAAAAACAAGTACATACTTAAGGAGGTTTCATACCCCTTCCTGACTCGAATACCGGAATCGAGTCCGGCGTACTGGAATCAAAATAAATTGGTATTCAAGTGGGCGAGTCCAAAGCAGGAATCGAGTCTGATTCGAGTCAAGCCGTACTCGGCACATCGCTGCAAAAAACAGTATTTTAAAAATAAGTCATTCCGGAAACTTTTAGTGCGCTCCACGTACAGTCGTTGGCGTTGAACCTGCGGTGCTGATATGAGTCGTTGGCGCCGAAGAGGTTAAGCCAACTAACAAAAGTATAAATAATTCTTTGAATCAGGCGTTACTTCGCGGAGGTCCATATTTATGAACTAAAAACAATTACTTTGCTCACCCGCGACCACAAGTGAGTGAGTGAGTGAGTTAGTTTATAAAGAGTATAAATAAACAATGCAAATTCTAATTTAACTCCCAAAGATGACAATAGAATCTACGTCATATAGAGTTTAATCTTACTTCGCTAGCCGTGCCAAGTAGGCAGGCCACAGAGCACTTTTGACAGAAGATCAGACAAAACAACAGTGGCCATATTAGTCGTGGAAAACGTTTAATTGTGTGCGTGTTGTATGAACGTAATAAATATTTGACGCAAGTGTAGGGTTATGTTGACCTCGCCCCCGCGAAAATTGGCTAAGAAGGTACAGTAACCACCAATTTGCGCTAATATGAAAAGTTGTGTAAGTTGCATTACATTGAGAGCCCGTGAAGCAAACAAGTTTGAAGCAGTCGATCAAGCACCGCAATGCACCTAATGCAGCTTACATAATTTTACAATAAAATACACAACCTTAGTAGTGCAATAGCGTGCTATAACCAGCTTTCGATTAAAACAAATAGCATCAAAATCAGTCCATTTCTTTTGGGAGCTATGATGCCACAGACAGATACACAGATACACAGATCAAACTTATAACACCCCTCTTTTTCGCCGGGGGTTAATAAGCAAAAGGCAACTCCCGTATAAGTTCTTTGTGCACCAGGCCTACAGTTTATAAATAGCATTAGCCAAGTTTGGCAGACTTCCCAAATAGGCGCGAAGTAGGTACTGCACTTATGCCTAGGAGTTGTCAGAATTAGGCTAGGCTTTGACGTAGCTGATTTGAGTTTCGTTTGCGACCTGGGATCTAGACTTGATTTGATCGTGTGTAGGTAGGTACAAAATTTTAGAAAGTAGCGTTGGCGCAAAACAGTCTATTTTATATTTGGCCACATTGAGCCACTAGACGGATGAGTTTTTTCATAAATTCAAGCATCATCGGCGCAAACCGAGCGTTTGAGTGGCCGCGTTCGCGCCACAAGCTGCGGGAGTCGCCCGCGCTCGCTACGAGTGGTCACGCTTAGTGGCCGCGACTAGTAGTGGTCCAATGTGCGGCAGGCCTTAGTGGCCGCGACTAGTGGCTCAATGTGCGGCAGGCCTTAGTGGCCGCGACTAGTGGCTCAATGTGCGGCAGGCCTTAGTGGCCGCGACTAGTGGCTCAATGTGCGGCAGGCCTTAGTGGCCGCGACTAGTGGCTCAATGTGCGGCAGACCTTAGTGGCCGCGACTAGTGGCTCAATGTGCGGCAGGCCTTAGTGGCCGTGACTATTGGCTCAATGTGCCGCAGGCCTTAGTGGCCGCGACTAGTGGCTCAATGTGCGGCAGGCCTTAGTGGCCGCGACTAGTGGCTCAATGTGCGGCAGACCTTAGTGGCCGCGACTAGTGGCTCAATGTGCGGCAGGCCTTAGTGGCCGTGACTATTGGCTCAATGTGCCGCAGGCCTTAGTGGCCGCGACTAGTGGCTTAATGTGCGGCAGGCCTTAGACTACACCATATCGGAGGCTTTTCCAGAAGAAGATAGTCGCTAGGAAGTCAAGAAATGGAATTAAGTAAGAAACGCTTTATTGCATAGAAAATACAGAAATAAAGACAAGTTGCAAACAGTGAGATACTCTTACAAGTACAAAGGCGGCTTTACCCTATAAGGAATATAATAAATACAGATAGTCATATCTCTCTATATATAAGATATAAGTCAGATCTCTTCAGACACAGTGAAATAAACGGATCACTCACGTATGTCACTCGAGTATAGCCCCACATGTTTCGGACAAATCCGTAGTCCTTCCTCTGAGAGCACACGCTTCGGGGATAGCGAATTTTGTTTAGAGGAAGGACTAAGGTTTAGTTCGAAACATTCCGGGCTATCTCGTAACTTCATAATTATTCGTAATGTTTTCACCAACGTTACTTAGTACCTAATGCCAACACAATGGCAATTCGATGTAAATTGCTGACATATTTGCATTGATATGTAGATCGAATTGTCATTGTAAGCTGAGCGTGTAGTGGAAACAACGATCAAAAAAAACGTCGCGATCGCGTCGCGTTTACGTCTGAATTACTATTAGTAAATCGACAACGCCACTTGTGGCAACGTATCGGCAACAAACAATTCTCATGCCACTTATATTGGATACCTTAACGCAAACGCGTTCGAGACGTATTTTTGGCCGCCGATTACACTAAGAGACTCTGAAATTCCAAAATCTAGATAAAACAACAAAAACTCGATAAAGCAACAATTGAAAATGGTACCATGGTATTGATTTAAACTTACCGTGGTTACTTAGTACCATGGTATTGATTTAAACTTACCGTGGTTACTTAGTACCATGGTACTTTAAATTCTCAATGCGGCGCACTTCCCGTTCCGACATTTTTTTATACGTGGACAAGCAATATGAATCAGTATTATACAGTAAGCGAATATCTTTAATATAAACGGCACGTCTTTCAAATACCCTTATTAGATTCCACGACGCGTTCCAACGATATTTCTGTATTCTGCATGATCAATGTGTACCAACTGGGTAAGTACTTGTATAACAGCAATATAATAGCAAAACCGTAGTATTTACCTTCATAACAAAGAAATGTGTATGAATTCATTGATTTCATAACTTTTAGAAGATGCAGTCTAGGTAAACGTAGCAATGTTATGTTAAAGTTTACAGATGGGTACTTATTTATCATTTTCTTGCGTCAAGTGTAATGTAGCCTAGTCTAGTGTATCTGAAGCCGTGATAGCCTAGTGGTTTGACCTATGGTCTCTCAAGCAGAGTGTCGTGGGTTCAAACCCCGGCTCGTACCTCTGAGTTTTTCGGAATTTATGTGCGAAATTACATTTGTAATTTATCATGAGCATTTCGGTGAAGGAAAACATCGTGAGGAGACCTGCACACTCCTGCGAAGCAATTCAATGGTGTGTGTGAAGTTCCCGATCCGCACTGGGCCCGCGTGGGAACTATAGCCCAAGCCCTCTCATTCTGAGAGGAGGCCTGTGCCCAGCAGTGGGACATAAATAGGCTTTGATGATGAAGTGTAATTTTGAATAAAAGCTTGATACTTTCAGGATTTCTTTTTCAGTTCAAAACTAAATACGGCTTTATAAAGCGTTATATTTCATTACCGTGACATTTAAAAGGATATTGTAGTGGTATTGGCGACAGTTGGGCTTACTTAAACATGCGCCTATTCGTGTAGTAGTGGAAGTGGAAGTGATGCATGAAAATATAAATTTATCGCGAAGACGTAGTTGTTACGTAGTTGTTTACAGTTAGACAGAGAAATGCGAGAAATTTACACGTCAAAATGTTAATGCCTTGGCATAAGATTAATTTTTCTGATTTTTTTTTGTCTGACCATTGGAAAAACTTTTTTCACTTTACCTATAAAGCCCCCCCTGAAGGCGGACAAACGCAGCGGGTTAGTAATAAAGGTCCTGTTGGTACTATTTGGGTGCGGAATACTAAAAACTCTTCACAAAAAAGACCCTGTTGACGTCAGCACGTATCCTATTGTTACATAACAACAGAGTACTTTCTAATAAATTTGCTCTCAGGTCCAAACTTCTTCGATATTGTGTGTCAACGCAATAACTTGTTATTTGAGGATCCTCGGCTTTTGACGTAAATACACTAGCCTTGAACGTCAAAGAATCAAACAAGTTTCATCTGACAGAGAGGTCTTTTATGCAAATATTCGGAAAATACGAAATAATACCACATAACAGCAAGCTCACAGAGAGAAAGATTCTAACAACCGAAATTCTACAAGACGCAGCGTTGCCGGCATAGCTTCTTATCTACGAGATCACCTTAAGTCGAGGCACTGAGCGCCTTAACTGTAATAGATGAAAAAAAAAGTCGTTTCGCTCGAGTTCGCGTTACCGTGTCAAATATTATAAGAACTGTACATTGCCAATACGTGCCGCTAGAAGCGTTGCTGTTATGCCCTTATTAATTGAGACGATAACGCGACGCGATCAAGATGTTTTCTTGTGTCAAAAGCAAGGACGATAAAACCAAGAGGACTGCCAATGACTATACAATGTCCCGTTCCTGTAAAATAATGAGCCTGCTGTAGCTAGTTTCACTATAGAGAGGTCTCTGTACCATTAATTCTTCACTAATTCACTTAGAGCTCTGGCTAACACAATAGCGCCATCTATGAACTGAAAGAAAAAACGAATTTAGATGGCGCTATTATGTTAGCTAGAGATCTAAATGTCATACCAAAAGAATGGTACAGAGACCCCTCCGTAGTAAAATTAGCTACAGCAGGCTTATTATTTCACAGGAACGCGACATCGTATAGACACTGGCAGTCCTCTTGGTTTTATGGTCCTTGGTCAAAAGTTACGAGAGACTAAGGACATTTTTACACATTTTCACGGCGACTTGATGGTCATGATGGTGAGTATTGAATTATGACTAAAGGCAGAGTTTATTTGTGAGATTTAACCTGGTTCTACGGTTGTATGCGATAGAATTTATTTGACTGTAGGTCTGTACATACTTGACAACAAAATTCCCACATGTTATGTTATACGCTACTTTGTATTGGTGGATTCAAGTGGATTAAAAGTTGAGCCAAACCGGTTTTCCGTACAAACCATTCAAAATTTCAAATTGCTGCTCGTGCGAATTTTACAGTTTAATTTATTTTTTACTTAAAGCAAGCTTAATGTTTGAAGCTTTGGCTCTGGAGTGTGTTGTTTTATGTGGCTATATAAAATGACGGGGAGAACTAAACGAAGTCGGCCGTCTTTTCAATCATATCTCGTTGGAGAAACTTCGAGTTCTAATCAAAAAGTTGTAGTAATGCGAGCTTTAAAAGAGCAGATTCTAATTTTGGTCTCGGGTTTGAATAGCGCTAAACTCTTACACTTGATTTAATTTTATGTAGTGTCTTATCTCGCAGACTTATCTCATAAAGGGATCTCTACCAGTCAAACTTTGAGTGAGCACAGTTGGGCTCTTCAGTTTACTTCATTGTCCAATGTTAATTCAACACTACGCCATTTAGTTCACAACTCGCGTCAAATTCCGAGTAACTATCAAACTCCGCACCCAGGTGCAACAGGTTAACTCGTTTTCAACTTTTAAATGTGCCGAGTAAAATCGTGTCCGAACCTTTTCAACCTTTCACGGCCTTTCGCTGAAAAAGTGCGCTGAAAATGTTTAAAAGCTTTCGTTTTAAAATAATTTACGTGCGGTTTTGAGTGAAACGTAACGATTGTGAGCCACGTTAATCGTGTTATTAAATAATGGTGGTGCGAAATGGTGATTAATGGTGAAAGTTATTTTTTTTACAATTAGATATAGAAGTTGTATTAAGAATTAACGGGGGAACGCTGCCCAGCTCTTTGGGCCGCATACACGGGGCCATATTTGGATTTAGGTTAGTTTTACCAGTAAGTTATTTATAACGGTATTTATTTACATAATAAGAGCAATTTACAATGACATTAAATCCAAGCTAAAACTTCTAAATAAGGCCCCCGTTTCATGGTGCCCAAAAGGCTGGCAGCGTTGCCTCACTGAATAGCGATGCTGATTCTTTGAGAGAAAATTACCAGCCCTTTGGTCACAAGTTGCATCGGCCAAGCGCTTTTGCTGCACTGAAATAATCTTGTAAGCGCCGGGACCCCATGGACCCAAGTTTTCAATTTATAACCATGTTCTTATAATATTTGAAAATGAAACATTAGAATTAACTTAAAACGACTCGCCTCGTCTGTAGACTAATTTACGTCCTTCTGCCATCGACTTTAAAACATGAAAGACTGGCCACGCACCTCTTTAGCGCTGACAAAATGCGGCCTTCACTCATTAGCTGTCATACACTGACATGTCAAACTTCAAGGGAATATACCACAGACAAATATACCACCTGGATAATGTACGACCTGCTAATTCATGTCCACAAAATAACAAGTAGTCGCATGATAACAGTGACGTGCTAATCCACAAACATAAAATAACAGGTCGTTCTTTATTGACCGAGCGAGCGAAGCGTCAACGTTTCAAATTGGATAAAAATTATTTCGTATGTCTGTCCAGCTGTTCTCCTCTACGGTGTAAAATGTTGTAAACAGGCTCGATAATTATTTGTTTTTTTTTGAAAAAAAAATTAGCTCACGAGGTCTACAGCTCACAGAGCCACTACTGATAATATTTTACGTATAAGAGACGAGAAAACTCACAGAGTGGCAAGTGGAATGGAAGGCAACGAATAACGGAAAAAATACAAAAAAGTTTTTTTTTTTATACGACGAGGAAAGCAAACGAGCAAGTTTTTCGGTGTCGTCATTGGACAGATAATGCACAGTCTAAATCGGTAGATCTAAAAACTGGAAAATCAGTGGAAATAGATGGAAAAGTCAGTTTCTGTAATAGTTTTATTCAATTTACCAGGATCGAACAAAGCTAAAGTAAAATAAAAATAAAAAACAAATATTCTATAAAGTTAACCGGGAGTTTTTCTTTCCGAATTTCTACTCGGGTCGGGATTTATCAGGTCGGAAAATTAATGGCCCTATGTTATTTGGCCATAATATTAGAGGTAGGAATTTATTTATTACTTGGGGAAATAAATTGTTGGCCCTGCATTATTTGGCTGTATTATTGTAATTTTAAATGCATGGTTTTCTTTACAAATAATGAGTGTAGTATTGAATATGATTCCTTGTGCTTTGTTTTTTTTTTCTTGTTGTTTGTACAGTTCAAAAATGTGTAAAACTGTTGAAATTGGGAAAGTCAAGGAGATGTGACCTGAGCGGCGGCCGTTGGCGACTAAGTCATCGAATCACCTTATCACCTATATTGCTTGTCCGCGCGCGGTGAAGGGGTGGCATATCCGTCTATTTTTGGTACATCAATGCCCTCTGCCACAGAATAACTAATAGTACTAATGCCTCTAGTAGTGCCTCTGGTGAACATAAGCTAAGTTTCATCAAATTGAACTTTGAAATGAGAACGTCAAGGGTTTTTCAACTTTTCTAACTTGGTTAGGTTAGAGTATTTCGACGGTACTCTGACTCAACCTCTTATATAAACTTTGATGTAATTGGAATAACTACCTTAGGTTCGCGGTCTAGAGTGGTTATTCCAATTTTGTCAAAGTTTCTATACGAGGTTGAGTCAGAGTACCGTCGATTTTATACTCATAGATAGCAGCATAAAGCAATATTCGCCACGCGAACTGCAGGGAAAATGTGCATGAAATTCAATTTTTGTCAAACGTAAACATGAATAATGTAGTTTGGATGTCTGGATGTGACCTTCCGACCTTTTAACCGAGTATACGAGTGGGCGAACCACTATCATTGACCTTTGACGTCAACATATTTAGATAGCAAGGAAGGAATTATTATAATTTAAACATTGAATTGATTCAGGCGTAACTTTGCAGACGAGGCTATTTGACATGACTATACTGCACTACTTCGCGGAGGAACAAACTATTTAATCCATTACTTGTTATTATAATTTGAAAGAGAAGTCTCGATCAATTATTAAAACATTATATTAACACTTACTTACTCATTTGCTTACTAGCTGGGCGTAGTGACCCAAAGTGGATCAAATTAACAAATGACTAAAATAAACTAACTAACTAACTAGATTGGCTCAGTGACCCAAAAATAATCTTGGCCTCCGAAACGAGAGCTCAAAAAAAAAAATCAAAATTCAAAATTTTATTCAGCAAATAGGCAGTTCAATGCTCTTTTACACGTCATTTTTTTTGAGTCTACCACTGCTTTCGGAAAGACCATGATTGCCAAGAAGAATGCGCCGCAAGAAACTTGGCACAAAGTCATTTTTTCTAAAAACAAGTTACATTAGCTCTTACAATACGCAACCACAGACAAACTACACAAAGAAACCTCACTCTGTCATTAAAAGATTAAGAGAGAAAAAAAAATACCGCATTTTAGAAACAAGTGTAAAAAGTAATTATTAAAACAGCAAAACCAGAACACTTTACTTTACTGGCACGTTTTAATTGAGCAGGAGATGTATAGGGTCTCCAGGTCAAATATCTGTGAAAATTTAAATTACAAAGGGATGTATAGGGTCCCAGAATTAATACTATAATATAATACTTAATCTGAATGGCTCGCCACCTAACCCGATCCTGCGCAGTCTCACGCCAGTCACCGGCTTGGAGCTGGCGCAAATCTGCCTCCACAGCGTCAGCCCAGCGATACTTCGGCCGACCAACCGGACGGCGCCCAGTCGGTCGTCCCAGATACGCCCCCCTAACCCCGCTAAATAAAGCTAATGCTAATTTTAGATATTTTACTTACATTGGAAAATTATGTAGGTACACTGTAACGAATACGTAGGTACGTACGTAGTCTACTGTAAACCAGCACTTACAAAGTTATTAAATATGCTTAATAAATTTAAAAGGTTATTAATATTTTAATGAAAGAGATCTTTAATCTTCAATCTTTAAAGTAAAATAAAAATCTACAAAAAGCAGCCTCAGTCTTATTAGAACCGCGATTATCGGGAAACGGTTATAGAGTACTTCAACATTCAATATGTGAGATGTGGATATGATAGTATTCGTCGCATCATTACCCTTAAATTGTACCTACTGGCTCGGTCAAACACGTTTGAACCCATAAGCTACCCCCCCCCCCTCCAATAGAGTGCAGACAGGGACAGGGTGCAGCAAACACCGGAGACTTGCTAGACGATGTCACATGTAATTGAATTGCACTAGCGTTTTAACACTTTTCCTTCAGACATATTTCCAACACAGTATAAAAGTATAAATCCAGTGGGAAATCTAGATACAAAGCGCCAAAATTGCATACGGAAAAATTTGCAAGCGCGTCCGGTACTACCTGCCTTTTTTTTATTTTATTGAAAATGGGAGGCAAACGAGCAAGCGGGTCACCTGATGGTAAGCGATCATCGCCACCCATAAGAACCAGCAACCCCAAGAATCACTAGTCCGTTGCCGATCTTGAAGGTGGAAAAGGAATAGAGGACAGGGGGGAGGGGGGTCGGGCCTCCGGCACTCTCATTATAAATACAAATACAATAATAACAATAAACAAATATTACACAGAATTTGACCAGTACTTTCATAGTTGTGATTTTAAAATCTTCACACCGGTTGCTGGAAAGGCAGAGTGCGGGAGAAAGCGGGCGGGCGCGCTTGATCGACTGCAAAATAAGGGTTGTTCGTAGATAGCTTACTGTATTTACGAGTATACTGCGATTCCAATCTGCAAGTTATGGTGCTTACGTGTTTCCAATAACATGGTGGCAGATATAAGAGTAGGTGTGTTGTGTACTTGTGTATAGTTGACCGGATGACAGTTGAACTAGAGCGATTATTTTATGTTTCATTTCACGCTACAAGCGTTGTGACAGGTTTAGTTAAACTACGAACTCCGTCGGTCGAATGTTCGAATAGACATTGCAGTTGAAGTAAGTAAATAAGATTTGGTGAGAATATTGCAACACGAAACTCTATTTAAACATTGTCACTGCAATAATTGACAGGCACTGTTTCACCAACAACGTGACAACTTATACCGAGTTGTCTTTGTCAAATGCCAGTTGGTAATGACAATTCGGTATAAGTATTTCGCTGAATTGAGAGTTTTTGTTTTAGCGCGCTTCATATTGACTATGAAAGGTCAATATCTGTATTAAATTCAAAGACCTACTGGAATGAATACAAAAAAAAAAAGTTTACCTATCTCAAAAACCGCTGAACCAATTCTTATGAAACTTGGCTAAGAATCATCTCGATTTAACAAGGTTTCTATTAAAAATGCCGCGTCCAAATCCATTTATACGTTTAGGAGCTACGATGCCACAGACAGATACACAGGTCAAACTTATTTATGACACCCTTCTTTTTTTGTCGGGGGCTAAAAATATTATTTCAATATTGAATTAAGCGCCCAGTGCTACGCATGAAACAAAGTTGGTTACGCGCAAGTGCTACGTCGTAGCTAAATTGGCGTAGCAATGCAGCTACAGAATTACTGACAGCTATTGCTAGGTACTACACTCCAACAGAATAGTAGAGAAATTACATAGTTGAAAGATAGAAAGAAAAGTATTTATTCAACGTAAACAATTAACAAGTATAATAAAACAATTAAAAGAGGTGAACAGTAAAAGTACCTAGTTGCGCTACATTCTTTGAAATTGACAGTTTTTTGACATTCTGAACCCCTGGTATGTCATTGTCGCATATCAGTGGCCAATTTATAGTTTTCTTTATTTGTATTTTAATCAGTAAAACTTATATTTATACAAGAATAACAAAGCGGCTTTGGTGCATTTTTCTTTTTTTTTTTTAGTGTTCAAAGGATTAACTGGCAAAATATTTGGAAAAATTTACCATCTGTAACTTGAAGTTTGTTGCTGACAACGTCCGCGGACCATTCGTTCAATTTAAGGGTTGTATCGTCGGTCATACCCTTCAGTAATTCATAGTGACATATTAAATAGATGTTTGTATACGTAGCTAATCCGCAATAGGTGGGATTTTTTTCAAGATACGAAAAAAAACCCACCTATTCAAACGAAAACTTCACGAAGCCAAAAATAAACTCGTCACATTTCGACAGACTTCTATTAAACCCAAACTTTTCTTCCGTACGATGCTCACTCTAATAAATAATAATAAATATCATGGGACAAATTGACACCAATTGACATAGTCCCAAACTAGGCAAAGCCTGTACTATGGGTACTAGACAACGGATAGACATACTTATATAGATAAATACATACTTATATACATATTAAACATCCAAGACCCGAGAACAAACATTCGTATTCATCATACAAACATCTGCCCCGACCGGGATTCGAACCCGGGACCTCAAGCTTCATAGTCAGGGTCTCTAACCACTGAGCTATTCGGTCGTCCAATATGAATGAATAGAATAGTTCTCGTAAACGTGCGTCGAGGACTATTACTTACAATTCCGGGCAGAAACCGTCTGTGCGTCAAACCCGTGTCTGAACTAACACGACCAAGCTAATGATTTAAAGTGGTCTCAAATGGACGGTGTCATGCCAAAATACCTTAATTTCCTTGATTTTAGGGTTCCGAACCAAAATGGTAAAAAGGAACCCTTATGGTGCGACTCAGTCCGTCCGTCTGTCCGTCTGTCACAGCTGGTTATCTCAGGAACTACTAATGCTATCGATTTGAAATTTGGTGTTAGATGATGCTTGCCCAAAAATTTTGCAGTTAAAAAATAATTGAAAATATTTTTATCTTTTTTGCAATAGGCACTGAAAGGCGGTCTTAGAAAAATTAAGTTAGGCTAGCAGGTCACGTCAGTATCAAATGAAAAAGCATTGTTTGCACATTCTACTACGTTTTTTCTTTTTTTAGGCCGCTTAATTTTCGACTTTTGATAAAAAGAAAACCTTATTTCCGAAGTTTGCAAAGGTAAAAATCTGAAATAATTCTACATCATAGAGTTTTATGTAACAAACTCTATGATGTGTGATGAGTTTATTTTTCATGTCTTTCTGTATATTCTCAATGACCAATATAAAATGACCCCACACTGCGTATATTTTGCTTAGGAGCAATTAAGGCTCTGCTAACACTGGACATCTTAAAATACTCGGGGCAATGTGGGAAAAATGTTCGAGACTCGATTCCCGTGGTAGACGAACTATTTACATACCTACAAATTTGTACGGAACCATCAGTGCGCGAGTCCGACTCGCACTTGACCGGTTTTTTATTACATTGCCAGCCAGCTTTGTCACAATGTAAAGCTTTGTGCGCACGAGTAACTTTTATCGCCGCTACAAAGTAGTTTCCACTGGACGGCTTCTTACAAAGACTCTCTAGTAAAAAAGCTTAATTTATTGAAATACAGCGCTTCGGACTTCGTTTTTACCGCATATCCTTTTGACAATTGGCGAAGAACAATTGTTATGTATCATTTTTATTTTGCTTCTTGGTACCTTATTACATAACGCCATCCCTCAACCTCATTTGCATTTAAAAGCGGTCGTAACCACAGGTCCTTTAGACCTTTGGGTTACCAGGTTAAATAGAAAACCTATTTCTTTTTTGTGGCCTCCTTTAGGCGTTAAAATCTTTTGACTCCCAAAGCAAAGGTGTTAGTCGACATCCTTTCAGAGAATTTCAAGAAATTTAATTCCCGAAAGATTATTCCGACGAAAACCTTTTATTTAGGATGCTTTTATCTTTCAACAAATCTGAACCTTTCTAAAACTCTGAATGTAACATCATAGCTTCCAAACGGATGGACTGATTTCGATGCGGTTTTTTTGATTTACACGATAACGCTTGTCTACTTGGCACTCTTACACGAATTTACGCGATAACGATAGCGTTTAAAAGTAACGAAAAAATTCAACACAAATTCTTGTAGAGACTCTGACACCATCTCTAAATTCGCCACGTAACTAAGAGTTACAATAGCACTCCGTCCGACTTTTATGTTATACATTTTTACTGTACCTAACTGTTCACGCTCCCTGCATCTAAACGTTAGAACTTAAAAAAAAGTACAGATTTTTCGGTACTAAAATGGGTAATTTATTGAATCAGGCGTTACTTTGCGGAGGTCCATATTTATGAACTAAAAAAAAAACTAAAAAACTAAAATAAAACTACTACTACTACTACTACTTTTACTAAAATGGGTACTCAACTTAGCCACATTGGGGATTTTTAAAATTTCATTATTACTGGGTCGTAACGACATGAAGGAATATAAAAAAATTAACACGTTTTACTTTTCTTCATTTTTGTTTTCTTCAGTTAAAAGGCAAACCTTCAAGAAAAACAAAAATGTCTGAACATAAAACAGACTCCTCTATTTCACTTCCAAAGCGCAATTGAAAACAACTCTAAATAAGCCACGTATTTTTCAAAAGTATCCGGAACTTTGCGCTGCTACACAATTGGTGTAGCGTACAGATAATTACGAATTCCAGTCAGTTGTGAACTTTGTGGTACAATGTTCGACAGCGGCTACGCAATATAAACATTTTTCAAAATACTACCTCTGTATATGGACGTCCGAAACACAAGACATCCTAGCGTGCGTTGATACTGTATGAAACAATTTTTGTCCCATTTGCGGGTGGTAGGACCTTGAGCAAGGTCCGTCCGGATCGCTACCACCATCTTACTTGCTAATCCTGCCGCTAAGCAGCAGTGCTTGCACTGTTGTGTTCCGGTGTGGAGAGTAAGACAGCCGGTGTAATTACGGGCACAGGAGGCATTTCATCTTAGCTCTCTAGGTTGGCAATGCATCTGCAAGCCCTCCGGGGTTGAGGGTGTCTATGGGCAGCGGTGATCGCTTACTATTAGGTGGGCCACTTGCTCGTTTGCCTTCCTCGTCGTATAAAAAAAAATTACTAACTGTGGGAGCGCACACCTCGGCATCCGCGAAACGTTCATGAAGAAAAGTAGGAGAGGAAGGACTACGAATTATCGTAAATACTCTTATTGTATTACAACTGCGCCTCACAAAAAATCGTATTTATAATACAAATATCTGGGGACCTCAAGCTTCATAGTCGGGTTCTCTAAAAATCACATGCAACAGAGCTACGTCCAATGTAACTCTATCTCCCACTTTCGAACTCCTACCGGACTTTGCAATTTATCTGTACACTCCGCAATGTCTTGCAACTCTGCAATTCGCTCCCAACCTACTGCAATAGTTTTCCGCTTCCGTTAGAGGATTTTTCCGCGTAGCCGTGGTACCGCAGATGGTGGCTAATAACATTTTGTTGACAACGAGCGGCGTGACAGGGACGCTAGACTGGGATATATCTGGAGCTGTTAATGCCCCAAAAGTAATACTAGGTTCACTATATTTAGAGGTGTATTTTTTGGGTGAGCCAAAGATTTTTCGTTAGCGAGTTACATTGGAGGACAAAAATCGCGTTGACGCTATTTTTAATAATTGCAAAGTTTGAGATGCGAACCTAACCTACCCAATTAACTTTTCAAATTATGCTCAGCCAAAGTTTGCTATTCTGATAGCAGCGTTACCGTACTTTGCTTGTTAAAAGGAACTACTTATAAACTTACACATTTACTTCCATAAGCAAAAGAAAACAGGAAGAAGCAGCGTTTATTTATAGAAGTATCTCAAATACATATATTTTTTAAACACGAGATTTGCGTTCAGAAATACTTAGGTTAATAACCCAATCCATACTTAATACATAGTAACGCCATCTGTCGGTCAAACTGTAAACTGCGATTGACAGCACTCAGTCGATAAAGCAGCGCAAAGGGAACTTCCATAGAACTGATTTGGAGATCAAGATGGTTTATTTTTGTTTTGAAATGCGCGAATGATTTGATTTGTAGATCAGACGTACTGGTTTGCTCAAAGAGCAGGTATTTTTAGTTCTTTACTGTTATTTAAACCTTACAACCTGTTATTTATTGCCCTGTAATTGTAATGCTAATAGCCACAACAGGGATTGCCTGACTTGTATATAACCCACTCGTCCGGCAACACCTTTCTTCTCGGCCTCTATAGTAATGCGCTATTACTGCCTCTCGCCATACAACTTAAAGCAACAGATTGGAGGCAATAGGTAGTCATTTTGTTACTTATTGTATGCGAAAAACATAAATCGTCGCTGAAGCATAACAACTTTCATAATAACTTTCTATGCCCATTATGGAACTTCTTCAGCTTTGTTTTAATTCATAGTCGAATTCTTACGTACTAAATAGTAACCGCTTTAGAGCAGATGCACTAGTAATATAGCGATTACTTTCCTAGGACTAAGTAAGTTCTAACCACACAGGTTTACAGTAGTATCTACTCGTTAAGATCATACGCTTTAGCCAAAGCCCTCTCGTTCTAAGAGGAGGTCTGGGCCCAGCAGCGGGACGAAGAAAGGGCTTGTGGTGATGATGACATTTGTCATGAAAACAGGACCTTTCAATAACAGATAAACAATACTAACCAACTTAGAAAAGTTGAAAAGCCGGACACTGTCATTTCAAAATAAAAAAAAAACGGGAACACCGATTTTAATGAAACTTGGCTAAGGACCATCTCGATCAAATTAGCTTTCGATTGAAAAAAACCCGCTTCGAAATCGGTCTATCCGTTTACACACACAGATACACAATTTAAACTTATAACACCCCTCTTTTTGAGTCGGGGATAAAAACAATCTGAATGATCGTTGTAACCGCTCCGAGGCATCTCCGCCCACAGCGTTCGCGTAGGGGTTGAGCCGGCGTATAAGGGCTGCCGCGCGCCGGCGGCCGTCACTCGCGCTGCCACTCGCCACCCGACCACTCGGGGCGGCACTCACCCCTGCAACCGCGCGTGTACGTATCACCAATTCGATCAAAGTTCCAAAATTATTTTTTTGTGTAACCAGCCAGCGCAGTTCTAAGTAAGTGTTAGTGTTGTGTGTGAAGGACGCCGCGGGACCGGTATGCCTTTTTGCTTTTTGTGTGCTGACGGTATGTAAAATGTTTTACGTGTGCAGAGTTGCTACTGCTATTTTGGATAATCGAATTCGATTTGCGAGCGTTTATTTCGGAGGCGATACATTTTTAGCGAGTCGTTGGTGGAATATTTCATGCATTTGAAAATAAGGTTTCTTTGGCAACATCAATTGTGGTATGGTATTAAATAAGTTTTACCTTTCCCACATGATATTTATTACGTGCTTCGACTGTCATTCTGTCATAAAACAGAACCGTGACTGACTGACTGACTGACTAACTGACAGACAACGCATAGCCTAAACTACTGGACCTAGAGACTTGACATTTGGCAAACACATACCTTGAGTATTCTAAAGAAAGAAAGAAGACATTTATTCACTTTCACAAGAAGACACACAAATACAAGAAAATACACACAATAAAGGTGCACTACGAAGGGATTTTTCGAAATTCCCACGGGATAGGGAACTATCCCATTTCGAAACATTTCACGGGGGCAAAGCCGCGGGGCATAAGCTAGTAGAGGATAAAGAATGCACAGATGACGTGAAAAAAAAAAGAAGAAGCTGGCTGGCGAGAATCGTTTGAATTTAACAAATAGCGATGGCTGTTCCAATTCCAATTTTAAACTTAATTAAAACATTGAGCGTCAAGATAGGGGGGATTAGGGGATCTGGGGTTTTTGGGGGACCGGGCCACTAATCCTTTTAACACCCAGTACATGTAGTTCTAGTTTTAGTTAACTCCGTGAAAGCATTTTGTTTGCCACCGCAGGGACACCCCTTTGCGGTGTGTATCGTAAAACACAATGGACAATTAAGGTAAATATCCCAATTGGGACAGTCGGGCATGGGGACATTTTCCTTTGGCTTTGTTACTCGTATCTAACCTCAAGGGCGAGATATAAAATAAATACATATTTAAGTGCCATTTTAGGGTTACGGCGTTACGACGTTTATAGAGTCAAGCATAAAATGTATTCTCCCATAAACGGAGCCCTTGCCTTTTAAGGACTCATACGTGACTCAGGTTAGTGCCTGGCTTTGAACTCGTAATAATGCTATATCTTTTCAACTTTTTGCTTAAACTTTCCGACATCTATACACTGACCGTTCAAGAATTTCACTAAGAACTAATTTTTAGTAATTTTTTTTATACGACGAGGAAAGGAAGGCAAACGAGCAAATGGGTCACCTGATGGTAAGTGATTACCACTGCCCTTGGACACCCGCAACTCCAGGGGTTTGCAGATGCGTTGCCAACCTAGAGAGCTAAGATGAAATGCCTCTTGTGCAAGCACTGCTTGGCGGCAGGATTAGCAAGTAAGATGGTGGTAGCGATCCGGACGGACCTCAGAGAAGGTCCTACCACCCAGAAATAACAGGCGATTGCACCGTTATATATTAAGATCGCCCTGTAGCTCGAGTACCTAAGAGTTTTCACCAAGAATCGAATAGTAACGTTATCGTATCGCCATCGAGAAAATTATACTACTCGGTTCTTGGTGAAAACTGGTGCTCGAGCCACTGGTAACGATTTTCCCACATATAAAACCGTAGTATTATCATTGCTTGGAAGTTGAGCTTTGATGCCAACTCCATCATCATCACTCCATCACCAGCCTTTTTTACGTCTCTCTGCTGGGTACATGGCTCCTCTTCCTTGATGCCAACATTGAAAAAAAAAAAACAATTATACATATTTTTTTGATAAAACCGTGGAATATTCAAATATCAGCGTTAGTGCGTTAGTTGTGATGTTAAACTATAATTTTTTTAGGAAATGTTCGTATTCATCATCATCATGTCAGCCGAAAGACGTCCACTGCTGGACATAGGCCACCCCCAAGGCTCTCCACTCAGACCGGTCTTGTGCTTTCCGCATCCACCGCGAACCCGCAATATTACGATGTTCGTATTACGCAATTGCAAATAGGTGATTTTTTTAAGAGGGTTTACACTTTACCTTTTACGTTTTTCTTCTTTTAGTAATTTCAAGCTATATTTTTAGTATAATTTAGTAATGTAAGGTAAGATAACATTTATTTGCCAACAATAACTATAAGAGTATCAGCCAAATACAAACAACACTTAAAAGTAAAATCATAGCAAGTAGCTTTACTGCGGCAAAAGGGACAGGCTCAGCTAATGCTGCGCTTCCGCAGAAGCTGTCAGCTCTGGTTGTCAGACTGCCGCTGTTGAATCATGTCAACAGTGGTAGCCTGACAACCAGCGCTTCAGCATGGGCTAGAAAAGCGCATGTAGCTATTGTCGTTAAGATAGCTATAATATAGGGTGCGTTTTAATGAACCGTCAGTAATTTAACCAGGGCTTGAGTAAGTCTAAGTCAGCACCCCGGTGATTTTTTTTAATAAATAAAAAACCGGCCAAGTGCGAGTCGGACTCGTGCACGAGGGTTCCGTAGAAAGATTTTAACGCTTTTCCCCAGTGTTTTAAGAAGTCCAGTGTTAGCAGAGCCCTGCTCATAAGCAAAATGTACGCAGTGTGGGGTCAACTTATATTGGTCGGTTAAATCTACAGACAGACACAAAAAATTAAGATTTTGAGACTTTTTGGAGTGGTTGTGCTATAAGAGCTACCTTCATACCAAATTTCAAGTTTCTAGGACAATTGGAAGTACCTTTTAGGTTTTCTCAGTACGGCGATTTGTATGGAAACCACCTTTTTAATGACTGCATCTTTTGATTGCGTTCACTTGGAAGGTTGATTTTTTCACAGCTTCAAGGGACCGCAGGCTTGAGTATTTGATATTAATTTCAGCATGCTACCTCCACGCGTTCCAGAGAAAAAGGGTCTTGACAGACAGACAGACGGACAACAAAGTGATCCTATAAGGGTTCCGTTTTTTCCTTTTGCGGTACGGAACCCTAAAAACGACAATCTCCCTCCTCTGTTTGTTGGCATTATTTATAGGAGAATGTTTTCACAGGGTTACTAGGGTTACACTTAGACTTACTCAAACCCTAGTTGAGTTCTTGACGGTCCATTAAAACGCATCCTGTAGGTATAACGGACAAGATTGATGTTATTTCTGCGGACACCGAAGATACCGTTTTGTTTCGTCAGTCACGCCATAACTTTATATTATTTTTAACTTTAGTTTATTCAAAGTTACGATCTACGAAGATCCCTGTTATATGAAGAGATAACAATATCGGAACCGACTTTGTCTTTGCTTAGTTAAGGGAGTTTGAAAATGACAAAGGAAATACAATTTCAGAATATTTGAATAGTTTATAAGTTTGCTGTTTACATTTCGTATCTTGGGTCTCGATTTTATTCGGTTTTAGAGGGTAGAACTGTATTTATGTAATAGCGACATAAATATTATATTTTGAAGCTTTGTTTTTGACTTGGAAGGGAAAACAGTTTAATATTTCACGGTCTTCTAAATTTAAACGATTAGGAAAAAACAAGTTAAAGAAATTAAAACATCTGAATCAAACTAGAAGCAATTAACCGCGAATCATTTAAAACTGTTATCTGAATCAAAAATAAAGGATTTGTAGTTTTTATGACAGTTTTGACCAGACATAGACTTATGTAGTCTTTACATACTTTATTACTTTAAATACGTAAGCCATTGAACAAACTATCCGATTGGTAAATCAATGGGTGTTAAACTGTCTCCAGGTATTTTAATTATTTTATCGGAAAACTGTGCAAACAATATAACAATTATGGAAATACTGGCTTTCCAATTCCATGCAATTCAAATTGGCATGCATTCAGTGATAGCAAAACCAATATAGCCAATAACAACCCACGCTTGTTTTTGCGCAATACACTCCTCTAATTGGTTGCATTCAATCCTTGTTTGGGTTTATTTATTTTCTTTCAATACCGACCAGGCAAATAAGAGACTGAACAGACTGTAGTTACATGTGGGTGTGTGACGCGTGTGGTTTACCTCTGCCCAGTAGTGGGAAACAATTGTAATTGTAGCTCTTCGCAAAATGACGTCATGATCTATAAATAATCGAAAGCCCTTCTCGTCTAAGCCCTGATGTAAAAAAAGTATCAGGACTTTAATCTATAATCGCCAAACCACCTCACCTCTTACAACCAAATTACCATCGTAAAACCACATTCCTAAATTGCTTTCCTGAAAACCTTGCTTGCACCGTAGCGCTCTTCAAACAACCTAGGCAACGTGTTAAGGTAAGACCATGCTGGAGGAGTATTCTTGCTTGTTTCAGAGTCTCGTTTTAGAATATTTCAGTATTTGAAACAAACCCATAATTAAAGAAAATAAGGTAAATTTTTATGTCGTTGCGTACTTAAAGTACTGCCATGTTACGTTTATTTTAATTGACGTGTACTCCAACAATGAAAACATGATTGTAAACAAAACATTCGATCGAAACATTTTTAGAATTTAGGCCTGCATCGGCACTTTTATCGTTTCCGAAGTGGAATGAGAATGAATATTGAGCTACTATTGTACGAAAAGAAAAGTACTCGATTATTGGTTCAAAAATCAAATCAGTACCAAGACCAACTTCAAACGCTTTGGCGCTTAAGCCATGCGTTGTAAGCGCATTTTGACTAGCCTGCTTTCATTTGACACACGCGTTACTGGATAGCGTTGTCCCGCTCGAGTGAATAAACTCCGCCCCCAAAATGTCGCCTTGAGTTGGCGCTACCAGCACATGTAGCACGGCGCGCCATTTTGTCGCTTGTCGCTCAGTGCGTCCTTCACTGATTCCGTCACTATGAAAGGGACGCACTGCGCGACAAGCGACAAAATGGCGCGCATGCTACATGTGCAGTAGGTACTCCTTTAATGTCCGTCAAAGCCACCAAGCTCATAATGTTGCCAGCGCTAGTAAGTTAAGCTCGTGTTACCATAGGTACATTCTTAGGATTCCGTAGCCAAAATGGCAAGAACGGGACCCTATTACTAAGACTCCTCTGTCTGTCTGTCTGTCTGTCTGTCTGTCTGTCTGTCTGGCAAAGTTTCCTTTTAATACAACGTGGTTATAAATTAGAACTGAACTCCGTTTGTATGGAACACGAACTCACTGCCGACTGCTTCCACTTTAGACTTAATTGAAATCAGTCCGAGTAAATATGATTTATAAAAAATAATGGATTAGGATACATTATGTCATTTATTGGTGTTGCTATCGAAGTGCTTATCACTATCCGTAACATTTGAAGGATACACGGAAAGAATACGTCTAGTCACCTTAGCAACTTTTTGAGCCATCGCGATTTGAAAGTTTGAAACGATGTATTATATCCATATAATTTTCGTATCATCACCATCATCATGTCACCTGAAAGACGTCCACTGCTGAACATAGGCCTCCCCCAAGGCTCTCCACTCTGACCGGTCTTGTGCTTTCCGCATCCACCGCGGTCCCGCGATCTTTACTAGGTCGTCGCTCCATCTTGTTGAAGGCCTACCGACAGCTCGTCTTCCGGTCCGTGGACGCCATTCGAGAACCTTCTGACCCCATCGGCCGTCAGTTCTGCGAGCAATGTGCCCCGCCCACTGCCACTTAAGTTACGCAATTCTTCGGGCTATGTCGGTAACTTTAGTTCTACTGTGGATATCATCATTTCTGATTCTGTCCCGCAGAGAAACCCCGAGCATAGCCCTCTCCATCGCCCTCTGAGTGACTTTGAGCTTCCTTATGAGGCCCATCGTTAGCGCCCACGTCTCAGATCCGTAAGTCATCACTGGCAACACACACAGGTCAAATACTTTTGACTTCAAACACTGCTGTAATTTGGACGAAAAAATACAGCGGAGCTTCCCGAACGCTGCCCAGCCGAGTCGGATTCGACGAGTGACCTCTAATAATTTTCGTATATATTTTTTGAAATGATAAAAAAGACAAGTTACATAATATGTAATATTATTTGTATCTGTAACTGAGTGGTAACTTATAGTCTATCGACTCTACATTTTGAGATTAAAATCTCGTTTTAAAAAAAAAGTGACTAGACATGTTTTTCCTTGTACCCTTCAGTTGGTGTAGTCTCGCCCTTAATTTCTCATCGTCCCTATCCAGTTTATTACCACTTTAATTTCCAGGCACATGCCACCCGAGCCAGAAAATTACTGGAATGAAATAATTGCTCTCTACTCTTTTACAGACGAAAACCAAAACACTGTAACTCCGTACAGTGTTTCCACAAAAACCGCTCTACTGTGGTCGGAGATAGAGAAATTTTTAAAGGAAAGTCTTTATTTTCTTAAGCCCCGGTGACTGAACGGTAGGGTTACCAGATTTAGGGGTTTTCCTTCGGATTTTGGGTAAAAGTCACCGGTAGGTAATGCGATTATTTTGGGGTGAAGTTTTTGTGGTGTCTTTAGGGGAGTTAGGGGTATTATAGAAACCATTTGTTTTTTTAGGGCTCCGTGCCTCGAAAAGAAGAAACGGAACCTTGTAGTATCTTTTACTGTATGTCTATCTGTTAATTCCTAGTTAATTGACTTGAAATCATAACATTTGGCACAAAGCAAAAGGTCTCAACGCAAGTCGAGGATAAACGGAGCCCATATTGCGCTGGTCTGACCCACAAATTGCCGGTTTTTGATTTCAAGGTAACCGTACCTTGAAGCTAGAAACATATATATTGTAATATTCATTATGTTCTAGTTACACGTGCGAGGGAATTCGAGCACGAATCGTTACACAGCGGAACTCGATCGATCACTTATAACTATATAGGCCCGCGACCTACTACGTTATTGTAATTTATTGCTAAGCATGATATATCATGTATTAATTGTTATGACAGGATAATCTCTAAGATTTACCATAAATTTTAACGCCATCTCAAGTCAACTGTGACGTACATTACTACTAAATATATCACAATGCGATCTTTATTTGCGGCTCTCAAAATACACTCCAAAGTGGCCTACGGGGCGGCGGTAGCCCTATCAGTAGGAGAGCAGATAGCAGTATTTTAAAAATAAATTATCATGAAATTTAACTACAATGAAATAAACTTAAACTAAAACGAGGGTAGTTCGTTAACTACCGAACTACCCTCGTTTTAGTTTGCCGCTGCAGCCGCTGTCAGCTGCGCCAAAAAACCTGGGTGCGCAGTTTTAGTTTCGCAGCCAACGAAGCGTGTGCTGAGGCCCGAGTACGAATACCTATTCGAAACCTGCGTCACGTAAAATCTAATAGTAAACATTATCGAGTTTGTATGACGTTTGGAACAGCGCCCGCCCGTGAGCGTATTTGGAACTAAAATTTAGTATTAGGTTTCTCAATTTCGATACGATAACCGCAATGTTACGCAGGATTTGAAAAGTCGTGCTCGACCCTCTGACAGAGGAAGGACTGCGGATTAGTTCGAAACATATCGGGCTATACTCGACTGGCATGTGAGTGAACCGTATATTTCACTATAGTACTTGTATTGCCACTGTGTCTGTGACGTGACACTCTTAATAAAATCGCCCGTAACCCTCGCTGCCTTTCCGCTGTCGAATATATTTTGTTCAACTTTGATATAGGAATAATGGCGGGCGATGGCATCAAAGGGAATGTTTTTGTAACCAATACGGTCGTTAGGCAAGTTTTTGCCGGCAAACGCTTGCCAATTGCTTTATGTACCCCGTTCAGGGGTCGGTTACGGGATGCTATAAGTTATAATTGGAAATCCCATCGTTTCAATCCAAAGTTGTACGTTGGAGATTCACGTATCCATGGTTCGGATCTGAATAATTTTTAATTGTGATGTTTTACTCTAACACGTAATTTACTTTTATAGTAACTACAAGTCTTACGGAAAAGATTTTGCTAACCGACGAAACTGCTTTTATCGATTTGTCAAAATCAGTTTTGAAACAAATGAAGCACCAAGAGTTATCTTTCCTTCGGCTAAGAATTAAATCGACTCTACATTGATGTCATAAATAACAGGTTTCATTAAAATATTGTAAATTGTCTTTGATTTTAACCCGGCCTCGCGGTCTTCATACCGATGTAAACTTAACCAAAAACATCAACTCGATTCCCTTAACTTATCTGTAGTCACGTCCACAGGAAAACGCGAACCAAAATCTATGACCCGTCACTGGCTTTAATATAATAAAAGCAGTGGATTCCCCATAACGCGGCCCTGAGATACCGTTGCCTTTGTTGTGCGCTACTTTTATTATGAAATACGTTTCGCTTTTAACTTTTTGACCCGGGGGAGCAGCTCTGTCGATTTGCGGTACCGCAAGATTCGCTTTTGTGGGAGATTTGATAATATGAAATACTTACAAGTTTTCGCCCGTGGCTTTGCTCCCGTGGGAAAACTCCCTATCCCGTAGGTATTTCGCAAAATCCTTACCTATCTCGTGTCTATATTGTTTTATAGTCGTAACTTAAAAAATAACGTTTTTTCGTACAAATTTCCTCCCTTCTTTTTAACCACTTTAGGGTTGAGATTTTTAAAAACGGTGATCGTAACTTAAAAAAAATATTGTTTATGCCGTACTAACTTCCACCTTCCTTTTCATCCCTTAGGGATGAAATTTCGAAAAATCCCGAATGATCCCTAGTGTACTCACTTTATAAAAGAAACTTTTACGCCAAATTTCAGCTTTCTAGGTCTTTGGATGTTGCTGGGCGTTGATCAGCCAGTCAGTCAGTCAATCAATCAGTAGTTTTCTATAACAAAAACTAAACGTGTAAAGGTAAAAATTACTTAAGCCTTGCATTTAATAAAAGTACTACACGGTTTTGAATAGAAATATGATACGAGTACATCCAACTGACATTAGATTCCGAAAAATGTCTTAATAATTTGCTTGTTCCCTTCAACATTCGTTCAAAGGAGTAGGAGCAGCGTAAAAACTGAAAGTTCTACAACTTCTAGCGTTTGCCGTTTCATTAGCTCAACTTTCAACCAAGTTTTCTTTTCATCTCAGTCTATTTACAAAAAAGTTTTTAAGACCATCCATCAAAATCTTTCCTTACATTCGGTAGGCTTTATTTAGAGTCGTAAAAACGAATTTCCTGTCCGACTGCGATACCTTCTAACTTTTTATCCCCTCTCGTTAGGTTCTCACAAATTTAATATTTTTGGGGTCCGTACCCGAAAGTTGCCATCGGAATCCTGTTACTAAGGCTTCGAGGGTCAAAATATATAAGTACGAATTTTGGACCCACTCCGTAGACTAAAAAAATTTTGTCAAAATTTTACATTCAGAACCACTTCTTCCCTTTCGACTGCATTGTCTTCTAACTTTCATCCTCTCTCGTTAGGTTTTTATATATATATTTTTTTTTTTAGGTGTCTATGCATTTCTTTAACCTTATTTATGTTAACAAGAAGTTGTGTAGGATTCCATATTATTTCTTTTGCAAGTTCGAGCAAAGTTTTCCCATCAACGGATCTTTTTTGCTAAGATAATTTAGCAGATAGCTTTTTCATGAGTTAGAGCAATTTTTGTTTCTACAATTCTAGTTATGAAAACGTAGTAAAAAGATTTGCCACTTTTAACACGAAAATATCGTGAGACTCAGTCATAATTAAATAAAACGGATCAGTCACGTAAATAAGTCGCGTTTAGCCCGACGTGTTTCGGACCAATATGTAGTCCTTCCTCTGACAGCGCACGACCCAGCGGCAGCGCGTAGTGTGCTTCTCGAAACCAATTAGTTTAAAAACTTACAATGACAGTTTCAGTTAATAGTTTAATCCTGAACATCTTGGAACTAAAATCAAACTACAAAATTTGTAAATTTCGCCGTAAATTTATTACATCGCTCTACAAGGTGATAAGATTAGGAGCGAATTCGTGAAATCTCAAGGATAATTTGGTAACAAAAGCCTTTGATAAAGGCCCACGCCGAGCTTCGTGTTATCAGCACCGTAATTACGGTGAAATTGTTCGAGCTCCCGAATTAGAATTATGACGGGACTTTGCCTTTTTTCCGAAATTTGTTTCGGTAAGTCAAGCAGTCAAAAATGTGTTGCTGACTTAGTCTCAAACTAGGCAAAGCCTGTACCTACTATGGGCACCGGACAGCGGATAAACGTACTTTATACAGATTAATAAATACTTGTATATTAAACATTCAAGACTCAAGAACAAACTTTTGTATTTATGACACAAAATACCGAATCCGGTGCCCTATCTTGACGATAACCTTTTCGAACCATTTTATACCGATTGGCGAAAGTAATGGTGGATGGGAAAGCAAACGCCACGCGCGTTAGACAAGAAACTTATACGTTATGGGACGGTAAAGGGGGAGAGGGGCGAGGGGGGGGGAGCAAAGGTGATATACGATCAACATTTATTGTATGTCCTCCCGCACTTAATTTGGCCCAGCTCTCAATTAACTTACTATATGAATATATTACGTACAAGGTTTTGGGTGAAAGTTCTACAAGATTTGCAACTTACCAAGTTAACTTTTAAGAAACACTCGTGAATTTTTTCAAGTATTTTGTCCAATAGTTTATACGCACAAGTTTTGTGGGGAAATACCAACTCGAGTTTAGTCACGTTTCACTGTGAAGTTATTATAAAGATCAAATCAAACGCAGAAACTTTTAAACGTAGAGGCTGAGTTTTGAAAAGTTTCGTTTCCTACGAATAATTTCTTTGACAAAAATCCCTTTGGCCCCCAGAAATCTTCATAAAAATGATACGTTATTAAGTCGTAAACTTTTCTTTTGTTTTATCACATCTAATTGTTCTGTTATTATTTGATTTTCACGATATAACCTAATTAATTGTTCTTTTGTTACTTTCTTCACCTCTACTGATTCGTGATCTTATTACGTAATGTAATAAGAATGTTTCTTCATAATCTTTACCTACTCTATTTTTATGTACATTAACATAAAATATTTTAAACGCTATTTTTGTTCAGGAATGTTCAATAAATATAATATGTTACTATCAAGCACAGCCTCTCTTACTAATCGGAAGAATAGGTATACAAGGCCATTTAAATTAAGATCAGTTTGGCGTCTAAAATATTAAAGATTTATTACAATTTTGTCAAATTTCAAGTACTCTTCGTAATAAGCTTTCCTTCGAAGGATGCTCAAAATTTACCCTTAAGATGTTTTAAGTCTATTTTACGAGGGCAAACCCAAAAGTTTTCCTCTAAAGCACCCTTGGGTAAGTTAACGAGCGTTTGAAACGCTTGAACAAAAATTATTACATTATTACCCAGTAGGTAATGTAGTACAAAGCATCGTCTCAAATTTGCTCCCAAACATGTGCGCATGGCACGCCCTATCTCCTACCCCCTCTCCTGCTCTAACCATATTTGAAGAGTAGCTTAGAAAGTGACGAGGAAAGGAGGCAGAGGCGTACTCTGACTAGACTACTCGTTATGCCCACAGCCCACTGCTCCCTATTTGTCGATTTTTTTATGCGTAAACATGAACGTCGCGATGAGTTTCGGTAGTAGGGTAGTGTGTGACTGCGAAGGACAATATTATGGCAGTGAGAGGAGCATGGCGTGGCTGTAACATAGGACAAGAGTTTTCGTCGTGCTTTTTTTCGAGCTTCTGTCCGAGTCCAAATTCCAATTGCTGTATGTAGCTTGCCTTCCTCGTTGTATAAAAAAAAATGTAGATAAGTTACTGAATTCATACTATGCCTTCACAACTGTCTGACTTCCTGTTTACAACTAAAGTAAGAGTAAATTTAAAATATATTTGAACGTAAAAATAACACTTATAGCCTGGGAAATGAATGCTCACAAGGGGGGTGTGGAGGGAATGGTCGAAAACAGAAAATTTGACTTCGGGACTTTGTTTGGACTAAGGGTTAACATACTAAAAGTCCCCACACCTCGGAAGTGAGCCCTAGGGTGGGGGGCTCAAAGAAGGTCCCATTTTTTGTTTTTTTGTTTATTTCTCGAAAACGATGTGTCATACCAAATTTTGTTATACTACACATAGAAAGCTGATAAAATTTACTACAACTTGGTTATATATACCTTTTACCTATTCTCAATCGTTGTCTTAGATATGAGCTCCGAAAAACAGTTGTTTTTCAAAAACGCGTTTTTACCATTATTTTAAGTATACTAATATTATCAACTACCGTTGAAAAATTTATACAAATTTCAGTTAATTAGTGCATAACTCATTATTTTAAGTATTCTCAGCTGCAACTATGTCAGATATTATATCCGTAGACAGCTTTTAGTCGATCCTTATTCATCAGACTTGGAACTCTTGGCAGAGTTGGTGTATCCATCGACTATAACATTACACGTTTTTCCTGGGTAAATACGCTTTATGAATTTTAGATAGTGTTACTAGTGTGATAGTGTTAGTGGTAGTGCCACTATGCCTCCTCTTGGCCAAATCACTTTATGAATGAGGAATCCTCCACTAAGTAAAATGACAAGGTTCTGTAGGTGACTTGGCTTGCTAGTTGCATCAAACATGAGAGGGTAGAGGGTTGATTTTTAGATTTTCCTCATCCCATTTACATTAAGGAGGCTTAAAGTTAAGGAGTAAGGTAAAAACCACATTTTTGAAAAACGACTGTTTTTCAAAGCTCATATAGATCTAGACAACGATTGAGAATAGGTAAAAAATATGTACAACCAAGTCGTAGAAAATTTTATTAGCTTTCTTTATGCAGTACGACAAAATTTCCTATGCCTCATCGCTTCCGAGATGTAAGCAAAAAAAACAAAAAACGGGTCCTTCTTCGTCCCCCCCCCCCCCTCCCAAACAAAATCCCAAAGTCAAACTTTCTGCTTTCGACCTTTCCATCCACAATCACTCATTGACCACACTATTAGGCAATATTCTTAACATCCCAATACGGTAATCCAATAAGACATTAGATGTTGTAACTTATATTCATTGTATATGGCTGTGCCACTACTGTACTGTGTAACTACTAAACGTAAAAATGGTGAGATATGTTTTGTATGTGACACTGTTTATTGCAAATAAAATATATTAAGTAGAACGGGCAGATTACAGCACAAATAGATGTACAAGGCGGGTTTATTTGTAAATAAACCTATTATTGCTTTATGCTTTCTCGCACAGACTTATTGCTATGCAACATTATACAACGCTCGGGAATGCTGCCGTACTGAGCAAATTATCTAAGTTATTTTTAAGTCGGTTTTAGCTGTTTCAATTTTACAATTAATTTCGGTTGCGTCCTATTTCAAAGTACCTTTTTACCTTTTTATATTGTTAAGTGCTACAATTTTTTATCGTATATGTCTATTTATAAAATTAAACAAATAATAAATTATTCATGAAAAAAAATGGAATACAAACGTAATTGTGTGCCTACCTGGGATGCAAACAGGTTTTTCTCATGACCGTAACTTAACCGTAGGTACAACAACTAAATTTGGTTTGTAAGCTCGCCGTAAGCCCTTGTTACTTTGCCGTTGTTTCAACAATCGGTACCCCTGCTGCCAACCCTGAAAGTTTGAGCTTGCTGAGGATGATTTATGGGTTTCACATTTCAGACGCGGATAGATTATGCATATCTCTGGAATACATTATAATAATTTTGGCTCTGAAAGTTTTATTCCGATTTCGAAAAAGTACAGAAAAACCTGCGAGTACGAGTTGGACTTGCACTTCGAAGGTTCCGTCTCTAGTGTTTTCGTTCTTTAGGGTTCCGTGCCTCAAAAGGAAATACGAAACTCTTATAGGATCACTTTGTTGTCAGTGTGTTTTTCCTTGACTTGTGGTGTGAGTTGTGAGACCTTGCGTTGTTCCAAATTTCATGATGCTAGGTCAGTTGGAAGTATCCTTTAGGTTTTGATTTACTTGGGATTGACAGACAAACAGATGGACGATGAGGTGATCTTATAAGGGTTGCCTTTTCCCTATTGAGGTACGGAACACTAAAAGACCAGAAAAAATATTATTGCAATTTTAAGGAGGTATAAAACGATATCGAATCAACCACCTACTCTAGTTATCATCTAAATCAATTTACAAAAGGAAAAACCTACAGTAAAAAACTAAAGTCACCCCTATTTTTCCGCTTGCAACTATGCTACTGATTCATTTATAAAAATATGAAATTTTAAGGTCTTCCATACAAGTGATGAAAAATTACTTGGTTTCTTATTTTTTTCAATATCTTTAAAATTTACCTCATATCATGCTCATTTCTGAAATATTCCGCCCAAGTTCCTATCGCTCCGCCATTTTCGTCCATACTGGCAGGACTTAAGCGCAGGACTAAACTTAAAAGCGCCCAAATAAAACTTCTCTGGTTAAACACGCAGGCAGCAAATATTCAGGACCTCATCATGTCAGCCGAAAGACGTCCACTGCTGGATATAGGCCTCCCCAAGGCTCTCCACTCAGACCGGTCTTGTGCTTTCCGCATTCACCATAATCCCGCGATACTCACCAGGTCGTCGCTCTATCTTGTTGGAGGCCTACCTACAGCTCATCTTCCGATACGCGGAATCCATTCGCGATCCTTCTGGCCCCATCAGCCATCAGTCCTGCGAGCAGTGTGCCCCGCCCACTGCCACTTAAGTTTCGCAATTCTTCGGGCAATGTCAGTAATCTTAGTTCTACTGCGGATATCATCTTTTCTGATTGTATCATGCAGAGAAACTCCGAGCATAGCCCTCAGGATTTCCTCAGGATTCAGGACTTCTTTTGTTTTAAAAACATTGGTAGAATCGCTGGCTGAGTCGCAATGTGTCCGCCAGCAAAATGAAAAAAACGAAGCTTCATGTAACACTTTAAAAATAGCCGTTTCCCGCAAAACGATGCGCCCCGGGCTAGCCCTAGCCCATATACTCGTACGTAGCCTCGTACGTTTGACCCCGTAACCGGAACGAGGGTTTGTGTAAAATATTGGGGTTCCAACAGTTATGACGGGATTTTTTTGGAATTTTATTGTGCTTTTTACTAGCTTTTATTTAACTTGCACTGTTCGTACGTACCTACGTAAATTGCCGGTCAAGTCTTGCAAATGAATTTTAAAGCATTTATCCTCAATCGATTGAGATGAAATGCGGGATATTCATGTAAATCCTGTGACAAAACAATAATCTGGTGGTGCGGCCAGGATCGTCGCCACAGGAGGAAACTTTTCGACGTACTTGAAATCCGTTATGTGTAAGCATTGAATAAACAAAGCAAAAGTTGATTGCATGCGTCTAAACGCTGCGATTTGGGTACAAAGCAACCGCGCGCTTCTGGAGGTGGTGGTGGATGCCAAGAGGAGAGGATTTCGCCCAGCAGTGGGACACTATAACAGGCTAAGTAAAAAAAAAAAAGCCCCGAGGACAAAAAAATGTGACTACGCTAGCCTTTGATCTAGATACTAAGACAAAAACGTTGCTTTTACACTTTCTCATGTAAGTCGTTAGAATTTATAAATAAAAAGCAACCTCTAGAGCTAAAGCAAATTCATCGACTAAGTGGCTCTTTGAAGGCTGTTTTTTCAAGAGGCGACAAAACTCTTGTGATTCTTGTAAAACCATCTTATTCCTAAAATAACCTCCTAGATTAGTTGTTTACATACGACGGGAGCATACAAAATGTTTCTTGTGAAGGGAGCTGCAACTTAAGTTTCGTCAGGTCTCAGAGTAATGTAATTTTATCAAAATAGACGACACATAAAAGGGAATATTTAAAAAGGAGCTGTTTCTTGGGGCTTATATATAGAAAAGCTCTACAGTAACTTCAGTTTCAAAGGAAGAAATGGAAGCTTCACGTTTCGCTGTTACACCTGATTTTTTTCAGGGCTGTTATTCTCTAAAGTGACAGCGATGCGTTCATGTAAAGCCAGCAGCAGAAGTTGCTCAGCAACCGAAGCGGTCACGATGATCTAAGCACGGCTCTATTATTATAGACATAAGAGCTTGTGTAGCTATGGTGCTGCTCAGCCCCTTCATCAAGGGCCTAAGAAGCTGCTATCGGTCTGCGAGAATTATGTTAATTCCCATGGACTGATATATAATGTAGCCAAAACGGAGGTCATGGTTTTTAATCCGGATAATGTGCCTGTAGTTAAGTTGAACAGTTTGACAGTTCGTGTTGTGAAGCATTTCAAGTACTTAGGTCATATTCTCACCGAAAACATGAGGGATGACATGGATATGGAGCGGGAGAGAAGGGCTCTTGCGGTCCGGGGGAACATGATCGCTCGCAGATTTGCCAGGTGTGGCAGGCAGGTAAAGTTGACATTATTCAATGCCTACTGTCTTTCCTTCTACACCTGCCAACTCTGGGTCAGGCACAGCAGAAAAGCATATAGCGCCATCAGGGTGCAGTATAATGACGTATTCCGAACGCTGATGGGGCTACCAAGGTTCTGCAGTGCCTCGACCATGTTCGCTGAAGCCGGAGTCCCGGACTTCTTTGCTGTGGTGAGGGCGCGCATTGCGTCCTTCTGGGAGAGACTGCGCTGCTCTCGTAACGCTATACTGACGGCCGTGTACCGCGACATGGGCCATCCTATTTTAAGGTATTGGCTATCTGTGCACCAGAACGAGAATCACAAATAGGGTGATTTGATGACACCATTTACTTTTAAGGTAATGGTCCCTTTGACACTTTGACTTTTGACACTAGTGTGTTAACTTATTAAGTTAAGTTAAGTAAATGTTTAAGTACTACCTATTTGTGTTTTTTAAAATATGGGTGTCACGCCTGCAAATAAAATTTTATTTATTTTATTTTTATTTTATTATTGTGACCGCTTTGGTTGCTTAGCTACTTTTGGTCTTGACTATATCATAAAGTGGCATTAGCATTGGAGACTGCGTGCACAGCTGTGCATGTATTCGCTAGGGGGGGGGGGGGGTGTTGTTCTCTAAGATTATTTATAGCTGTTTAAGTGTCGAAATGTCAAATTAGTAGCTTTCGAGGCTGTATCAGAGAATCAACGCACTGAACTTGTATTATAATGTTGAGACGCGGCGGGATTAATGAAACCAGCGGATGTGCCATTCATTATTCTTACTGTCTTAACTTCCTACGTCAATAATAATAAAAGTAATTGGAAGTAATGTGAGACAATTGTTATTGTCGTACGCCATAGGACCTATATTATGTGGTGTTCAATGAAGAGTTTTTGTATTGTATGCAGGAATGTGGATACCATGATGCTTTCCCTATGTATTGCAATTGGGACCGACGTGGCTACATGATATTTGAAGAGTACACGGCAAAAACAAGTAGTCTATTAGTCACTTTTTTTATAAAACGTGATTTTAATCTCAAAATGTAGAGCACTTAATAGACTATAACTTACCACTCAGTTACAGATACAAATATATATGTAACTTGTCTTTTTTATCACTTTAAAAAGAGATGTAGGTATACGAGAATTACATTTATAATTACATCGTTCCAAACTTTCAAATCACGGTAACTCAAAAAGTTTCTAAGGTGACTAGACATGTTATATTCTGATTGCATGATATGTAAATCCTATAAAAACAAAAAATCCTATAAATAATGTTCTATACTTCTATACCTACTACGGTGAAAGGGGAAAAAACAGCGGGTTTTATGCCTTGTTCTAGCTTTACTGGACAAAATAGGGTGACTAGAGAAAAATTAAAAGCGCCCAGCCGCTAGTTGGCTGAATACCAAATTTTCAAGATATTTTATGTGCAAAGTGATTACGGCTTGGCTCAATGTGCAAGAAAAAACACTAATTACAGAACTTTTAACCGCTATTTCACTTCTACTTCATATTGAATTGCCTGTGGATTTGGTTTGCCGTTTCCAAAGATCTAACGACCAAATTCTACTTGCAAATTTTTGGTAGTTTTCACTTAAGTAAATTATCGCTTGAAATAAAATGTAATAGGGACGTATCGGATCGGATAACAGAGAGAGAGAGAGAAAGACGGATAGCCAGATAATAATACATATCGAAAGGCCCTTAAAGAAAACGCCTGTCAATATTGCCAGTTGTTATGCCTAGGGCTTGTGCGATTAGTTTGCCCGATTAACCCGTTTTAAAGAATTAATGTTTATAAGCTAAGTCGACGTTTTACATTTTAAAAGGCAAAACTACGCGGCGTCTTTCGGTCCATTATAGTCTCTACTCGATGGAATTCGCATTATAGCAATTAAATTTGATAGCTTAATAGTTGGACCTATTATGGCCTCTCAAGCAGAGGGTCGTGGGTTTAAACCCCGGCTGGCTCCTGTCTGAGTGTTTCGGAATTTATGTGCGGAATTACATTTGTAATTTATCATGAGCTTTTCGGTGAAGGGAAACATCGTGAGGAAACCTGCACACTCCTACGGACTAATTCAATGATGGGTGTGAAGTTGCCAATCCGCATTGGGTCCGCGTGGGAAGTATAGCCCAAGCCCTCTCATTCTGAGAGGAGGCCTGTGCCCAGCAGTGGGACGTAATAAAGGCTGGTGATGATTACGACTGTCGACCGTGTCAAAAAATCGCCGTTTTGTATAAGGCCTAAGGACCCCAGGACGTTTAATCAGGTGTTGCTCACTTGTTAGCAAGCCTACGCTCCGATAAACCCATTAACGCTCTTTTCTAAGGGTATAGAAACATCTAAGGGACCAGTCGAGCGAACTAGAATGGGGCAAAAGTAGCTGTTGGCTCGCTGGTTCGCTGCGTAGAATTCGGTTGTCGATATCCCGTGGGAACAATGAAAATTTTAGGGATAATAAGTTATTGTTATTCTGATGTATAAGCTACGTTACTGCTAAGTTTAATCAAAATTGGATGGAGTATCAAACATCCAGTATACTATCCTCACCAACTTTCACGTTTATAATTATGAAGTAGGTAATGATAGGGTAGAAATAATTCCACAAGTTCACTACTAATTGACTCGTCCGCTGCCAGCGAGTTACTTAACTTTTCTATTGGCCTTTGACAACTTCAAATAGTCTAATTTAATAAAAAAAAAACTGCAAAATTTGCTGATTTATTAAGTTTCATTTCAACCATTTTTAACCGACTTCAAAAAAGGAGGAGGTTCTACATTCCACTGTACGTATTTTTTTTATTTTTTTTTTATGTATGTACATCGATTACTCCGTCAATTGTAGACCGATTTTCAAAATTCCTTTTTTATTCGAAAGGGTATACGCTTGAGGTGGTCCCATTGTCACCAAGTCATGATCTGATGATGGGATCCCAGGGAAATCGAGGGCAACCCTCAAATTTTACAGGCACGTACTATGTGTTTCATATATTTTCTAAGGCTATTCAAGTATTTGCGTCCGGTAGTCATCATCTCATGTTGATGAGCTGATGATGGAAGGTACAACTCCTTAACGGTTAGGAGTTGGAGGATAATTCTGAAAATGTTAATTCAACGTAAAATTGTGAAATAAAAATCTTTTAACAAAAAAGTAAAACCGCCTTCAAAAAAAAAACCTTAGAAAAAAAACGTAAAATAGTCCTCTAAAATAATGATAAATATATAAAATAAAATAAAATGCGTTTATTTCGGACAATAGAAACTAAAGCCTAAAGTTTTATGGCCTAGCACTAAGCAGCAGAAATATGAAGTCGGGGCTTCATTCAAAGAATATTCCGCTCGCACCGCACCGACTTCATATTTCTGCTGCTTAGTGCTAGGCCATAAAACTTTAGGCTTTAGTTTCTGTTGTCCGAAATAAACGAATTTATTTTGTTTTATTTATTTATCATTATTTTAGAGGATTATTTAACTTTTTTTTTCTAATTAAGCTGGAATTATTTAAAATAGCCGACGAACTGAGAACTTGTTTGATGTCGTTTAAAACAAGCTACAAGTGGTTAAAACTGTTCGCGAATTGTAGCCCGCTTTTTTTTCTAAAAACATAAAAAGTGTCTTTGAATGTAGGAAATTATTACCAACGACAGATTTGAATCAAATCAAGAAGCGTGTAAAAATAAATTCTGCTCACAAGCGCCGTCATTCTCGGTTGCTGAAAACTGAAAAGGATAACAAATTAAAAAACAAACTTCCAGGAAAAGGTCACGAAGTCAAAGTTACGAAACAAAAAGTAATATAAGAGTATAGGTATTTTGCATGCAAGGTTGTTACAAAGGGTTCTTTAATTTCACCTTACATCCCATGGAGATGTAGGTATCATCATCATCACCAGCCTTTTTCACGTCCCACTGCTGGGCACAGGCCTCCTCTCTGAATGAGAGGGCTTGGGCTATAGTTCCCACGCGGGCCCAGTGCGGATTTAATTGCATTGAATTGCTTATTCGCAGGTGTGTGCGGGTTTCCTCACGATGTTTTCCTTCACCGAAAAGCTCATGATAAATCACAAATGTAATTTCGCACATAAATTCCGAAAAACTCAGAGGTGCGAGGCGGTATTTGAACCCACGACACTCTGCTTGAGAGGCCATAGGTCAAACCACTAGGCTATCACGGCTCGGAGATGTAGGTATAAGCTTACCTAATGTGTCAGTATTATTAATGTTTATAATGAAAATTGAGCTTGGGCCAAAGTTTTCAATGCGGTTTATGATATTTTTGGCCTGAAACCGGTAAAGATCGGGACGCGTGTAGAACATGGGAGGCGGCCTTGGCCCAGCTGTGGGACACGACACCAGGCTTATAATAGTAATAATTATGATATTTTTAGATTATTTTATAATTTTATGTAACAAGCTGTTTGCTAAGCTGAATGCTTCGCTCAAACCATAAATAATAGGTACAATGGTTATGTTTAGGACTCTTTTAAGGCCACTATACTTAATAGTGAAGTTACCATAATATTACTTAAACAGCACTGTGTCCTAAGCACGACTTGTCGAATCCTGCGTCACGTCAAATCGAATAGTAAACTATAACGAGTTTGTATGACGTTTGGAACAGCGGCCGGCCTTGAGCGTATTTGGAACTAAAATTTAGTATGGGATTTCTCGATCTCGATACGATAACCGTAACGTAGCGCAGGATTCGACAAGTCGTGCTTAGGGCACTGAACTTTTAATGTGTTTACTTTACCTTCTCATACTAAGGCCCAATAGCCCAAAAGCTTTGAGATTCCGGTTTCGGACTTGTCAAATATTTGTACGATAAGTATGAATGTTTGTTCTCGAGTAGGTACTATAGTAATATTATTAACTACGCTCTCGAGTCTTAGAGGATTTGAAGGTATTTAAATATGGTGTTAATCCAAATAAGTACACCGTTGGCTAGTGCCCATTTTTGAGACTGTCAATTAGCACATGATTTTTAGGGTTCCGTACCTCAAAAGGAAAAAATCTGAACCCTTATAGGATCACTTTGTTGTTCGTCTGTCTGTCTGTCTGTCAAGACCCTTTTTCTCTGGAACGCGTGGAGGTAGCATGCTGAAATTAATATCAAATACTCAAACCTGCGGTTACTTGAAGCTGCGAAAATAATCAACCTTCCAAGTGAACGCAAACAAAAGATACAGTCATTAAAAATGTGGTTTCCATACAAATCGCCGTACTGAGAAAACCTAAAGGGTACTTCCAGTTGTCCTTGAAACTTGAAATTTGGTATGAAGTTAGCTCTTATAGAACAACCACTCCAAAAAGTCTCAAAATCTTATATTTTTATGTCTGTCTGTAGATTTCGAAGACCAGTATAAGTTGACCCCACACTGCGTACATTTTGCTTAGGAGCAGGGCTCTGCTAACACTGGACTTTTTAAAACACTGGGAAAAAGCGTTAAAATCTTTCCACGGAACCCTCGTGCGCGAGTCCGACTCGCACTTGGCCGGTTTTTTTTATTGCTCATATTTAGCATACAGACATGCCATGAAATGTCGACGTTATATCCCTTATAATAGGCTGCGAAGTATCACGTTTCAGGAGCAGTATGACGAGAGGTCTTTAATGTTTCATACAAAAATGGAAGCCTTACAAAAGATCGTCTTTTGATTTAATGATAATTCGTGACTGCATCATAGCATTCGGCCATTAAAAAAAACAACTATGGCTAAAAATAGAAAACAGAATAGGTATGTGTATTAAGTGCTGGTTATAATTTAAGTATAGTTAAATTTGAGATGCCTTACCATATTGATTTCTGTTTTTTTTTTTATGTTTCATTCCATCTTTGAAAAATGCTCTACATCATACTCTACATACCGAAAAGGGATAGCCAGTCTCGTATATCTATCCTATTTGACCGGCCCCCATATATATATATATTTGGTCCCTTTTTAGGGATAAGCTCGCCTTTGTACTACATTTTTGTTTTGGTATATTTATTGTATTTATCTTGTAATATTATGTGCAATAAAGGATTTACATACATACATACATACAATCAGTATTTTCCCAGCCTCTGCAGTAATGTAAACGCGAACATCAAGACGCTTTTGAAAAAGGTACAACGAGCAGTCTCAGACATTACAACGTAGCAATATCATTACCATTCGAACGGACTTCGATCTTTTATTACCTTCCGCGGGAGTCATCAATTTGGTAATGACTAAGTTCATTAGATACCTGATGTGGGTTCGCAATAAAAGCGGGTCTAAAAATCTCAAGGAATGGACTAAAAAGTACAATGATTCGATAAGAGCTTGCATCTTTGTAACACACGTCTCTCTCTACCGGTATCACAGAAAAATGCTTAGTAAATATGCAAAATAAAATTGACATGTTTCCATGTAGCTTTAGCTTGAACATGTTATTCGTATTCCATGTTCTGAAAAGAACAGTTTTATTAAAACGTCGGTGAAACAACAACTGTGCCTCGAGCACGTACATTCGAATCCTACGTTACGTAATCGAGTAGTAATGTTATCGAGAAAATTTGTATCACGTTTGGAACAGCGCCCCCGTGAGCGTATTTGGTACTTTGAATTTTCTCGATTTCGATACCATAACGTTACTACTTGATTACGTTACGTAGGATTCCAATGTTCGGGTTGTACAGTGTCCTTAGTGTAACCAAAAAGCAAAAAATACGTCTCGATCGCGTTTGCGTTAAAGTGTCAAATAGTATGAGAATTATTAAACGCGAACGCGATCGAGACGTATTTCTTAGCCTGCTCGGCGATTACACTAGGCGCTCTGAACATCGAAGTACCGGCCGTGTTTCTTTGAAACAACAGCAAAGTTGATCACCTGACATATATGTTTATCAAGACTATTTGACTATTGCTCAAGGTAAAAGTCACCAGGCCTCTATTTCACCATCTTTACAATTGTCAGTTTTATATGACAATTCGAGCTACATTTCTTTGACAATACGAAGCGCGCTAAAACAAAAGCTCTTCAAGCTAGCAGTTGACACCGAACTGTCATTGAAAACTGACAATTGTTAAGTTGGTGAAATAGGGGCCAGTCAATTTTTATTTTGCTACATGCATAAATATCAAATAAAGGCCATCCATTTATCCTTCCATATTAATTACATACATACGATCACGCCTGTTTCCCGGAGGGGTAGGCAGAGACCACGGACTTCCACTTGCCACGATCCAGACACACAACCTTCGCTTCCCTTAATCTCATAACATTCCATTCCATTTTAATTAACGTAGAAAATACTCCCAAAACCCTCCAACCATTTATTCTCCACTATTCCCCATCTTCCATTAACTCTCCTTGCTGTTACCAGGATATTTTAATTAAGTGTTCACGGGCATTGTTGGAACATTAATAATTCATTTCTTTCTTTAACGCCGCATTGCCAGTCCCCGTTGCTTTGAAACGAAACGAAAATATGATTACTTCCGGCCCACGGGGAGTTGATGCGGGAGGTGACAATAAAGTCTACTTAGTGGTTGAATAATGGTAAAGCTGTCGAGCTAGTCTACAAATTGTATCGCGAAATTGCATTAAATTGCATATTATAATGAAATAAACAAGAGAACAAAGCTAAGTCGATTCACGTATGCGCTGAACGAACTGAAGAAATGGACTGATTTAAAAACAGCTACTAATGCCTACTACGCTTACGCCCATGCATTTCTTCAATACGGAATAGTGCTGTGGGGAAACTGTTCTGACTCTGTCCATCTGTTCCGGTTACAAAAACGATGTATCAGAATACTGGTAAATATGACAAAATGCGGTCTGCAGCCGCATTTTGTGGAACAAAAGATACTCACCCTTACATCGCTATATATTTTGAAAGTATGCCTCTTTGTGAAAAGGAATATTAATCTATTTCCCCAATATACTCGCCCCCAAAATCTACGTCCCAGGCAAAAATTAGCAAAACCTGTTTCAACTATGCAAATGGTACATTCCGGCCCATTTGCAATGTCGATCAAAATTTAAATCGCATTCCCGAAACAATAAAAAGCATACAGAGTATAAATTTGTTTAAAATACGTTTAAAAAGATATCTCCTAGATAAGGCCTATTACACAAAAAGGATTTTCTTTTATTTGGTTAATGTTTTAGTGTATGTAATGAGTATTATGGATTTGATGTTTTGTCGAAAAAAAAACAGTTGTGCGTTTTTTTTATATATATTAGTGATAATGATATTTTTGACATTGAATTTGTTTTGAATTTAATTTGAATTTATTGTTAACTATGCTCTTGTATTTTTCTTGTAGACACCTAATTTATTATGTAAGAACCTATTTGACATTTGGATTTTATTGTTATTTTAGTTTACTTTGTTTTTAATGTACCCCTATATATTAAAGATTGTGATGCCCTTGCAGGGTTCACGTTTTAACTGTGCTTATTTGTAACATCTGTGTACACTACGTGAGAGCAATAAAGATTATGATTATGATTATAAAAAAGGATCACTAACCTATATAAGTCGAGTTTAGCCCGACATGTTTCAGACTAATTCGTTGTCCTATATACGTGAGTGATCCGTTTTTATTTCATTATGATTGAGTCTCGCGGTAGTTTCATGTTATAAATTGCATATTATTTTGACAGCTAACGAATGTTTGTGTCGGTCATACTATGTTCAGCATCTTAATTACGACTGTAAGTTCGGGTTCGAGTACAGTCTGTAACCCTTCTTCTAACACAAGTTTTCTGCTACTTCTACTTAATAGATAATCCCAACACTTACTGTACTTACATTAAATAGATACTCTAAAACTCTACACTCGAATGATGTTGCAGAAAACTCTAAAAATAACTTTTTTACTTCGAATAATGTTCCAAATAGTGAAAACTAAAACTAATTGATATTTATTACAAGCGACCAAAATCATAGCTACAGCGTATAGTTCTGAAAGTCAGCTTTCAAGGCCAGTCAGTAAATCAACCTTCACTTTAACTTTAATAAAAAAAAACATGGGCATCTTTCTTCGCGTTTTTCCATCCCCAGTGGTTCAGAATTAAGAAGCTATTCAGCGGAATGCATGAAATTTCCGCATTGGGGAAGATTTTTAAAGGAATTTCAGTCGTGTTCCCTGCTTAATGGAATAAGTTCATCAAATTATAAAAACCTGAAACTTGCCATCGAAAATTATGGAAATCGATTCATGGAATCGCTTTCGGATTTGTGATAACTTTATTCTGTTTACGTTAGTCAAATTACTTTTTCTGTGAAGAATCTAATTAAATTATCACGTATTTTATTTACAGTTATTTGTAGGTATAGTATTGTAACAAGTGAGTTTTTTTATTTTAATTTAGTTTTTGACACCTTAACGTCAATAATTGTCACTCTACTTGACACTTGCTATGAATTAAATATTGAAGGTGCCAACTATTAGGGCAGTGTCGGACACTGGAACTTACTTACTTTTTGGTTATTTTCCGTATGTATAAAATGAAGTATTGGTATAAAGCTAATAATTAAGGCGTGCTTTGGTGGTGACTAAGTACTGGCTAATACGTACACAATTATCTTTGTATACTAAGTTTTCTCTTTCATAAAAGTGGACCAGTGATTTCATAACTTGTTCAGACAACTTGTTCACTCTAGCATTGAAGAGACCTATATTGGATCCGTCTGAAAATACAGACGAGAGAAATATTTTTTTGGGAGTGAACAGCCTGTCTCTTTCTAAAAGGTACGGAAACGCACCTGCGATTCCCCTCGTGTTGCAGGTGTCCCTGGTGATCGCTTTCCATCAGGTGACCCGTTTGCTCGTTTGCCCCATCTTACAACAACAAGAATTCCATTCCTTGGCAGTTTGTATTACGACAGTAAAAGAGATCCACCATCCATCGTAAACCCAAAAATTAAGCTCAAACACTAAATCTCAGCTACCAACTCAAAGCGTACAATTTACGACCAGAGTCCTTATTCGGAAGCGTTTAAGTGATAAGTATAAAAGCCGATCGCAAACCAGAGACGGTATGTCACACTCCATAGAATATTAGGCCGTAGGCGTCGTACCAATTACATACATTCTCATGACATTCGCATTCTATCGCGCTAACGCCAATTAGAACACCTGCTCGAGATTTGTGTTTTATCACATCTCTAGTTTACAAATCGTGTAAATAGTTCTTCACTTCACTTCACTCACTCACTTCTTCGTGTGTGCAGTATTAAAGAGATTCAAAGTTTTTGCTTCGCGTACTCGTATTAAACATACTTACATAGATTTTGAGGGTCATCAGATCACAATTGGCAAATGGAATTTACTAGGAACTTCATCATCATGTCAGCCAAAAGACTTCCACTGCTGGACATAGGCCTCTCCCAAGGCTCTCCACTCAGACCGGTCTTGTGCTTTCCGCATTCACCGCGGTCCCGCAATCTTTACTAGGTCGTCGTTCCATCTTGTTGGAGGCCTACCGACAGCTCGTCTCCCGGTCCGTGGACGCCATTCGAGAATCTAGGAACGTAATATATCTTTATCGTGGGGGTGTATGGTAATCGCTCCGCTTCTGCATCACTTAGTCTTAGAATATATGAAATAGACTCTGTGGTGCCTCCTTTGGCCTCGTGGGAGCCATAACTTTGTCGCCGGCGTTCTAAAGCTGCAGCAATGAAAATAAATTGTAATAAATTTAAATCCATTTCAGTTATTACCGACTTGTGGTTTTATTTATGCCGCTCATTTGGGAATTGTTTTGGAGAGGTGAAATGTTAGGTCATTATCATTAGGTATTTCGTGGCTCTTTTAATAGTCACGCGAAATTTTGTCGTTTCATTTGTTAGCCTAATTGGCCTCAATCAGCCTTTTCGATTGCCACAGCATTTATTTTGTTTAACACTACCTCCGTAGTGAAAAAATGATGATTTCGAGACATCATAATAAACAGTACTTAATAACTAAGCCAACAGATTAATAAATAAGCCATGTGCTTAAATTTCATATGTTTTTTACCTGTGTGAGTCTTATATGCTCAGTCGAAGACAATGACTCTCAAAAAACTATATAAGTATCTACCAGAGTTAATATGTATGCAGTAATTTCATAAAGTTCTTCCGTTCATGCATTGTTATGATGATATATTATGGTACTGGTGAAGACTTTCTGCAGTAATTTTTTCTGACTGGTACAAGTAAGTACTCATCAAAATCGCAAACAATTAGCTATTAATTTTGGCAAAATAATTCTTAAGACCCTCTTTAATATGGGGCATAGCTCAATCCTTCTTTAATAAAGTAATGGACGTTATTGGGTTACCGCACGTACAAACAGCCCAAACTGCTTTGAAACTCCATTGGTTTTCAAATAACTCGTTATAAAGGGTTTAACCCAAAGTATTAGAATATAAGTCACAATTGGTTGCGAACTATGTTCAGAAACGTGCCGCTGGTAGTAAAACCTCTAGAGATTAGCAAAGCGTTTAAATTCAGACGCAGAATTAACCTCGCATTAAAACATTAGTATACCGGATTAGTGTCATAACATAAAGCTGAATATTTGATGATTTCTACGGAATAATAAAGCGACGTTAAAACTATAACAGTAAATAGTTGGAAAGGAGATGAGAATATGAAATCTCTCATTTTCTTTTCACCCGACTACGGCAAACACTTTCCTATTAACACTTTGCCATCCTTAAGTACAGTTTTAGAAATTATACCTGTGAAAATACTAAAGTGGTAAAAAAAAATTGGGCCTAGCACAGACTTGGGTCAAACACTAGTTTGTTGACGTATTTGTACCGTCTGACATAATTTTAACCCCGGGCTACGGCTAATGTCTAACTCATGGTCGGAACAATCTCGCCAACGGGGTATCAATCTCGCCACGGCACCCATCTACGTATGTTATCCTTCGCAATCAAAAACGGCTTGTTTTAGGAAAAGTGTTTTGTGTATGTTGATAAGAGTGTTTAATGTAATACTTTTTATGTTGATATGGTATATTTACAAAACGTAGTTTATAAGTAATATTTGCATGCTTATTTAAGTAAAATGTGCGTACTTAAAAACGCTTCTCCAACTGCATTCACCACTACATTTTCGCAAATAAATATTCTTATTCTTATTCTTAACAAGTCGGTATTAGATACCTAATTTTCTACTATTCAACTCGTATTTTAAACTCAACAACATTTTTCACCATTTTCGAGTATCAATTTTACAGGTGTGTTTTCACAATTCGGTCCACATTTCGATTTCGATTCAAATGCCGAAAAAAATGTTATTCTTTAGGTTTCTATTTATATTACAAAAACACACTAACATGCGAATTATCGATTGAATCAGACGTCAGTTTGCGGAGGTCCTATACCAATGAACTAAAAGCAATTAATTTGCACAAGTGTAAGATAGCTACCTCTCATCATCATATTATTTAAGAGTGTTACTCTTGTCGATGCAGTTGTCTCCAGTCCGTTCTTTCCATTGCAAGTTCTTTCACCTCCTGATACGACACAACGTCTATCTTCACTACTGCAGCTACTTCTATGTGACATAATGTATACTTCCACGCAACAACCCCGTCACAACTACACGAATCAACCATGTCACAAACACCCAACTATCACCAACACCACTACACTATTATGCTGACACGTTTCAGAACTCTCTACGACTCTCACCGTTTAACATTGTACTAGTTATTCTACAATAATTATAAAGTCGTTAGTAGTAATAATTCGAGTGCCAGTGTACTGTGGAGCCAGAGGTCTTGCATGGCAATGCCGCTCAGGTTTGACTTCGATGGTTGGCCTTACTAAGTATCTTAGACGTTTGATTTACTTAGTTAAGTATATGAAATTGACCCTTCCATTTTAAAACTTCAATTTACAAAGGTTGTCGACCGCGTTCCCCTTTTCCCATCTTAGCAAATTAGTTTTAAGTTAATACTAACCCTAAACATGAGAGACAATGGTTTTAATTTGAACATCTGTTGTAAAACCAAACAATTCGACCACGCACGAGTCGTGACATGTTTTTCTTTGAAAATGAGATTTTTGGCTTTTCATGTTTAACTGCAGCTCATAAAACATTCCAATACACCAAAAAAAAATTTTTAACTCAGTTTTTGAGTTTTTGAATAACATAACGTCGTAACTTTGAACTTAAAAGTGGTGAACTTTATGAAGATTTCATGAATATTTTAAAAATAATTGAATTGTCCGTCGCATAACGTCGTATCACTTAAACATACGATATTATGCGCCTATATACTACGGTGTAACGGTAGTTGTAACACAGTAAATGGTCGTATCTACAAGATACAACCCACAGGCATGCGTAGCAAAAGGCCGTAACTTTAAGTTTTTGTCTTTATGCCAAAACAATAAAAGTTATTTTTAATATAATTAATGTTTAATATAGTATCATGGCCTATCAATAAAAATACATTCCCAACTTCCCAAGATTCCGCAGTAATAACAGTGCCCTAAGCACGACTTGTCGAATCCTGCGTTACGTTACGGTTATCGTATCGAGATCGAGAAATCTCATACTAAATTTTAGTTCCAAATACGCTCACGGGCGGGCGCTGTTCCAAACGTCATACAAACTCGTTATAGTTTACTATTCGAATTTTACGTGACGCAGGATTCGACAAGTCGTGCTTAGGGCACTGTTCCAAACGCGATACGACAATCAAACTTTAAATATTCACTTCTTGAGTTTTCAATTTAATTAGTTATGACTTTATGCTTAGGAGGTGTCTAATTGTTACTAAAACGTAACGTAAACGTATGGAATCACGTTTGTCGCATAGACGTAGCTGACACTATCATACTCGAGCGGTCCCGGGTGAGAAAATTAATTGTTTTTAGTTCATGTGAATTATCACCATGGTGAACCGTAACGAGATGAAGACAAGGGTTAACGGTAACGGGATTCATTCGCGGTGCTAATAACCGTTATTGTAAAACTTAACTACAACAGTCTAGAGCGGATCGTGTTCCACTTCCACTGCACGCCCGTAGAACTTTATGAAGTGTTAACGTTGGAAATTGTGGAGGGTAGCGGTTCATTTATTTTTACGCTACGTTTTCTAATTACGTGTTCATACTTTTTTTTTACTGCTCAAAAATCGACGTGCTGAAGAAACGAACCCACTACTGGGCACGGGATTCCTCTCAGGACGAGAGGGCTTTTGCTATAGTTCCCACTATAGTTTATTGGGAACGGAGCCCCTACTCAGAAGTCCGAAATTCGATGTTCGTATTCGACCGCTTACGCCAACTTACTTTCACTAAATAATCACTCACTAAATAAATATCATGGGACAAATTGACACCAATTGACCTAGTCCCAAACTAGGCAAAGCCTGTACTATGGGTACTAGACAACGGATAAACATACTTATATAGATAAATACATACTTATATACATATGAAACATCCAAGACCCGAGAACAAATATTCGTATTCATCATACAAACATCTGCCCCGACCGGGATTCGAACCCGGGACCTCAAGCTTTATAGTCAGGGTCTCTAACCACTAGGCTATTCGGCCGTCAGGCAGATTAAAGGCAGAGTCAGCCCAGGGGTAGAGCAAGTTCGCGGGGGTATGCGTTTTGGGGAGGACTCCAATAGAGAGATCTCTCTCCAGGCAGATGTTATGCCTGGGGACCGAAGTCCTTATTTACGTTACTTTATAACTACATGTTTATATTTTAACCTGCAATGTTTTCTAATAGCAAGCCAATATGCTTCCGAATAAGTTCCTGTACCTGCCCTACTACAAAACTCCTGTACTTAAGGCACTACCTTTGTACATAACTTACAAAATTTCACAGCAATGTAGTACCTCAGCATGTACAAAGATTATTACATATTAACATTTTTAGCGCGTTTCACTTATATTAATAATATATACTATGTAGTGACTCTGTGAACGGACTCTGTGACTTCGCGACCTCATTTTTGAACATTTTTAATTTAAAAAAAAAACGAATCCACAAAAACCCTACTTATACAATTATCGAACCAGGTCACAAAATTTCACGAGGGTCGGCTCATTTTTGAATAGGTATTGTTCGTTTTTTTTTCTTAAAAAAAAACTGCTCACAAAATTTCACGAGAATTGGTTGAGAAATGCGACCTGTAGAGGAGAACAGCCGGACAGAAATCCGGACATACTCACGAAAGAATTTTCGCCCAAGCTGAAGCGGAGACGCTTCGCTCACGCGCCCAATTATACTAAAACGTTCAAAAACCCGAATACGTAACGACCTAACTAATATTTTACAAACTAAAAAACAATTACTTTGCTCACCCGCGACCACTAATGACAAATAGTTATATCTGTGCGGCAAATGTATGTTTCCATGCAACACCTCCACCTCCACTGCTACACGAATCAACACATGCCACACAGACCCAACTATCACCACCACCACTATACTAAACGCTGACGCGTTTCGGCACTCTCCACGAGGCCATTTACGAAGCACAACAACAACCGCTCAACATGCCACCACTTCCACTACTCAACGAGTAGTGGAAGTGGTGGCATAGTGGAAGTGGTATAGTGGTGGTGGTGATAGTTGGGTCTGTGTGGCATGTGTTGATTCGTGTAGCAGTGGAGGTGGAGGTGTTGCATGGAAACATACATTTGCCGCACAGATATAACTATTTGTCATTAGTGGTCGCGGGTGAGCAAAGTAATTGTTTTTTAGTTCATAAATATGGACCTCCGCAAAGTAACGCCTGATTCAATAAATTATTTAATATTTTACAGCTTACTGAGGACAAAATGGTCCCCAAAATGATGTATGCAGGCGATATTCACGCCTGAATTTCAAAAACGGCTTTTTAAAGACCCGATACTATGTCTTCCTGAGAGAAGACATATTTAATGGGTTCGTGAGCCCTGTTACCACAAAGAACTTATGCCAGGGAATGAAAACGCCCATTGCACTTTCTTTTCTGCCAAAAATATGACTAGTCAGCTGTGTAATGTATATTTATTGCACATAAAGCATGAAATAACAGATAACAGAACAAAAGCATATGTACAAAGGCGAACATATCCCTTAAAGGGTTATATCTAGTTCTACACCTCGTTTTGTTTTCAGCACTAGAAAGATGAACAATTTTGACATGTATTTCTTATTTAAAAACGCGTTTTAAAAGTAAGTTACCGTTACAGTGAAATAAAAACAGATCACTCACGTATATAAGTCGAGTTTAGCCCCACATGTTTCGGACTAATTCGTAGTCCTTCCTCTGGGAGCGCACGACCCAGCGGCGGCGAGACGCTCACTGCGCGCCGCGGCTCTGCTCGCGCGACTACTAGACGCAGCTGACAGCGGCACACAACTACCCTCGTTTTCATGGTCATTTTTATTATTGTCAAATGCAGGGTAGCACACTACACTGACCACATCACTCTGTAAAGGCTCGTTCACATTCACCGTTGACGCAGTATTTAGCACAGTCTTCCAACTTGGGGTGATCCGTTTTTATTTCACTATGATTGAGTCTCACGTTAGTTTCATGTTAAAAGTTACCGTTACGTATAAAACCATATAACAACATAAATAACTGTTACTTATTTTGTAAAAGTAGTTTTCATTAAAAAGACCGGTCATAGCTGTTTACCCTTCTTCCAATGCAGAACAAAACAAAATATAGTTAATAGGCATTAGGAAAGACGTGTGATGTATCTACCTACTTGTAGACTTCACCCCGATCGAAGGCAGACATAATGTAAAGGCCAACTCAAGGCAACTCCAGTAATAAATGCTTTGTGCCCGCTACCGTTTCCTCCGCTTCTAAGTAGCGTACTTTGAGCCACGTTTGCTACTTTGTTCTTTTTTTCCGGGCTTGAATATTAACTTGGGCACCATGTGTGCCAATGGAACATGCTAGAAAAAAAAACCGGCCAAGTGCGAGTCGGACTCGCGCTCGAGGGTTCCGTACAAAGATTTTAACGCTTTTCCCCAGTGTTTTAAGAAGTCCAGTGTTAGCAGAGTCCTGCTCTTAAGCAAAATCTACGCAGTGTGGGGTCAACTGGTCTGCGAAATCTACAGACAGACATAAAAATTTTAGATTTTGAGACTTTTCCGAGTGGTTGTGCTATAAGAGCTACCTTCGTACCAAATTTCAAGTTTCTAGGACATCTAGAAGTACCCTTTAGGTTTTTGGAAATTGGCATTTTGTATGGAAATGGCCTTTTTTCATTACTGTATCTTTTGATTCAAGCTTCAAGGGACCGCAGGCTTGAGTATCCGGTATTAATTTCAGCATGCTAGCTCCACGCGCTCCAGAAAAAAGGGTCTTGACAGACAGACAGACTGACAGACAGACAGACAGACATGTGTCATGTGATACAGAATGACCTTACAATCAAGGCCTTTTCTCAATGGACAAAAAAAAGTAATTTCAACATAATTCATTTTCAGATAGTTTGTAATCATAAATCAACATACAATGACAATGCAAAGAACAATCCGTTAAGCAGCTGGACTTGAACCAGCAACCTCGGTAATCCGTACCACGCTCCACCAATTAAGCTATACTTAACGTTGGTGTACCTAACGAATTTTTCAATGCCTTGTGTAATATTTTTATTTGGAAGATCTCTCCTCAGCGCCATCTATGAGTAGCTTACTCAAGCTTAATCATTGTAATCATAAATGTTCATAAATATTAAGCAAACAAGAGAGATTCGTACGTTTCTTCTTCAGTGTCCATATCTTTTTTAACCGAGGCCCGAGTCGGTTATAAATGGCTAAAAATAGTCCCTCAATGCAGAATAGAATATTAAGTCTGAGGCTGGAAATAGAGTCTTTTTGAGGGACACCTGTCTTGTCTATGGAAAAGGTTTCGCGTTTGAGATGAAAATAACAGTGCCCAAATACGTTCAGGAAAATTACAGAAACCGTTCGTATTGAAATAAGGTACTTAAATGTCCCTGTGCCCGACAATAGTTGGCACCTACAATCTTAGTACGTAGCAATAAAGCTGTCAATTATTGGAACGTGTCGATCATTGGGACGTTTACATTATAATATTTATGATGGTCTCGTCAAGAAATTGCTTGACCACTCTTTATTTCACATGCTTTAGAGTGGTAAAGTAATTTATAATTTAATAAATAGGATAAGCGCACTGAACCGCGTTTTTTTTCTTTTTTTTTGAATTTTTTTCTGTGTCAAAATGGTGTTAAAAAACTCTTTATTTGGCAGAACTAACTGAAAACTTGAATTCTAGTCTCTTCTGATTTTATGTTCTACTAAAAATGTGTAATAAAATAAAAATACAAAAGACTGCTATAGATATTGATGACGGTTCGAAACAAAAATGTTTCAAGTAAACTCCTATTGCCAATGATATTTGACATTCAGTCACTTTGGTTTACGACATAATTTTGAAGAGCAGAAAAATTAATAGACGACGTTTGTGCTATGTGCTGCCTATGTATATCATGATATACATTGTCAAATAAAGGCTTAATAAATACCTTTCTTTCTTTCCTTCTTTCTACAGGTACTGAGTTTGCGGTGTCTTATGGAGAGCCATAAAATACCAATTTCGTGTCTCGTTCCTTTACGTCGGCTTGGAGGCCGGCAATTCTGGGCGATGCCCGGTTTTGGGTAGCCCATCGTTATTTATTCAGGTATATGATTACAGCGGCTGATGTGATGTAGGTTCGCCGCTCCCTAGACTACGCGTGAATTTACTCTATCCGTGGGAAGATGTTTAGTTTTCTTTTTATTTTCTTTTTAGGATTCCGTACCTCAAAAGGAAAAAACGGAACCCTTATAGGATCACTTTGTTGTCCGTCTGTCTGTCTGTCAAGAACCTTTTTCTCTGGAACGCGTGGAGGTAGTATACTGAAATTAATATCAAATACTCAAGCCTGCGGTCCCTTGAAGATGTGAAAAAATCAACCCTCTAAGTCAACGCAATAAAAAGATATAGACATGAAAAAGGCTATTTTCATACAAATTGCCGAAATCCGAAAATCTAAAGGGTACTTCCAGTTGTCCTAGAAACTTGAAATTTGGTACGAAGGTAGCTCTTATAGCACGAGTGGTGGAAAAGTCTCAAAATCTTAAATTTTCATGTCTGCTGTGTATGTCACATACCAATATACACTGTTTACCACTGCTAACGACATCTAGCGTCGAATAGGAGAACTTTGTGGATAACTCGTGGGCTTGAAATAATTGACGCTTGTTCGTCTACTCGCCACTAGATGGCGGTAAAATCCTAAGCAAAATATAGGAACAGGGCTTTGCTAATACTGGACAACTTAAAACACTGGGAAAAAGCGGGGATATCTTTGTACGGAACCCTCGTCCGCGAGTCCGACTTGCACTTGGCCGGTTTTTTTTTTATGTGCGGAATGGTCATTATCCAACTTCTCTTGTCTCAAATCCTGCCTGTAATAATTTATTTCTTCGCCTCTGCCGATTCTATTTCCTGAAACGGAAGTTGGATTTTTAAGACTTCTTCAAGTTTTGATTGCTTTGGAAAAATTATATCGTAGTAAGTTTCGCTAGTTTGTAAGGTTTGTTTTTACAACTAAGCATTGCATTTTGTTTGACTTCTCTTTCATTAAAAAAAAATGCGTCGTTATTTTCACTGGACTTACATTTAGGTATACAATGACAATGCAAAGAAAAATTCGTTAAGCAGCTGGACTTGAACCAGCAACCTCGGTAATCCGTACCACGCTCCACCAATTAAGCTATACTTAACGTTGGTGTACCTAACGAATTTTTCAATGCCTTGTGTCATATTTTATTTGGAAGATCTCTCCTCAGCGCCATCAGCGCATTTGCATTGTCATTGTATGTTGAATTTCATTCTATGAATGTTTCATAAAAATAAAAACAAAAATAATCTATAAATCGATTATTTTCATTGATTCAGAAAATAGCTCCATCTCTTGCCACTAATGCGTAACTGTAGAAGTTCCGTAGTGGGTGAGCTGCTTGATTAAGCTACTCATAGATGGCGCTGAGGAGAGATCTTCCAAATAAAATATGACACAAGGCATTGAAAAATTCGTTAGGTACACCAACGTTAAGTATAGCTTGATTGGTGGAGCGTGGTACGGATTACCGAGGTTGCTGGTTCAAGTCCAGCTGCTTAACGAATTTTTCTTTGCATTGTCATTGTATGTTGAATTTCATTCTATGAATGTTTCATAAAAATAAAAACAAAAATAATCTATAAATCGATTATTCTCATTGATTCAGAAAATAGCTCCATCTCTTGCCACTAATGCGTAACTGTAGAAGTTCCGTAGTGGGTGAGCTGCTTGATTAAGCTACTCATAGATGGCGCTGAGGAGAGATCTTCCAAATAAAATATGACACAAGGCATTGAAAAATTCGTTAGGTACACCAACGTTAAGTATAGCTTAATTGGTGGAGCGTGGTACGGTTTACCGAGGTTGCTGGTTCAAGTCCAGCTGCTTAACGAATTTTTCTTTGCATTGTCATTGTATGTTGAATTTCATTCTATGAATGTTTCATAAAAATAAAAACAAAAATAATCTATAAATCGATTATTTTCATTGATTCAGAAAATAGCTCCATCTCTTGCCACTAATGCGTAACTGTAGAAGTTCCGTAGTGGGTGAGCTGCTTGATTAAGCTACTCATAGATGGCGCTGAGGAGAGATCTTCCAAATAAAATATGACACAAGGCATTGAAAAATTCGTTAGGTACACCAACGTTAAGTATAGCTTAATTGGTGGAGCGTGGTACGGATTACCGAGGTTGCTGGTTCAAGTCCAGCTGCTTAACGAATTTTTCTTTGCATTGTCATTGTATGTTGAATTTCATTCTATGAATGTTTCATAAAAATAAAAACAAAAATAATCTATAAATCGATTATTTTCATTTTTACATTTAGGTATTAGGTACATGTTATTGTTATTAATATAACAGAACTGAAACCAGATACCAAGTGGTCATCGGAGAGTAGTAAGGTTTCTCAAATGAGTTTTCGTGTACAGTTCGTGTCAAAGTTAAATGCGCTTGGAGTGTTGTCAGTCACTTGTAGGGGAAGCGAGACGCACAGATATTATTATTATTATTATCGTATATTTATTGCAATCTTAGGCTAGGTTTTCACAATATTCATATAAAAGTAATAAAACAATATTAATACAAAATATAAAAACATTATAAAAACCTAACCTAGGGTGCCGCCGGCAGCGAGGCGGGGCCTAAGCTACCGGCGGTCAGGGCGACAGAGAGAGGAACCTCCTGACTATCCGAGCCGTGTACCGCCTTCTTCTTCTGACCCTTGACCCAACCATCTAGCGAGAGCCTTTTAAGGTGATGGTCAAGGCTCTTCGCTAGACCGTTCGCCGAAACGACTATCGGGACAGTGATCGTCGAATCAACAGGCCACATGGCGGTAACCTCGAGAGCCAAGTCAAGGTACTTGCTGACTTTGTCCTTCTCGGCCTTCACGAGGTTCACGTCATGGGGGATCGTGATGTCGACGAGCACTGCCTGGCGCTTCGATCGATCTATCAGCACGATAACAGGTTTATTGGCGACAATAGTCCTGTCCGTGATGATAGATCGATCCCAGTAGAGCGTGACACGACCATTTTCAAGAACTGGTGCAGGTGTGTACTTATAGTACGGCACTTCGAAGTCCACAAGACCGAATGAAAGAGCAAGTTGCTGGTGAATAATCCTGGCTACAAGGTTATCTGTGCAAGTACTCGCCGTTAGCAAGACTAGAACAACCAGAGATAATATGCCTGAGTGACTCCCCGGGACGGCGGCATGCCCGACAGATGTCGACCGTACCGTCCTTCAGGATATACCTGCGGTAGTTATTAGTCATGATAACTTCGTCCGCAATTGCACAGGCAAAACCTTCGGTTTCCCCGAAGAGTTCCCCGAAGCGTAGCCAGTTCACCGACGCGAGGAGGTCTACATCGGGCCCCATGAGGGCCTTATTATTATTATTATTATTATCCCATGTTATTATTTGTATTTTTAGCCTACGCGTCTTTGGAATGCTCAGTCAAATACCCAACATAAGCAAAAGCAAGAGCAATCTTAAAACAATATAACCAACACAACATTAAGAAACAACCAAATTCAATCAAATTTAAATTTTCCTCGAACTTAATGCTTGGCGGCGGATGTTCGGTTTCTTAATTAGAAGTTACAACAAACGGCTACGATACAATTACGATATTCGTTTACTTCGTCCACAAATATTCAAACAAAAGTTTGCAAAATGTGAATGTAATACTCGATTGTCTGAAATTTGGTCCCGCCGTGGTAGCGTTATGGTTTGACCAAACGGTCACTCAAACAGAGGGGAGGAGTTTTTATTGGAATTTTAATTTGTTTACCGTCATTTCTGGGAAAAAATCCATAAAGAATCACCTTGTATCACCGAAAAAATTTACTAAATGGAGTTTAGGAAATTTAGCGGACGCTAGTTTTATTAAAGGATTCCTTTAAGTCCTTTAGTTTAGTCTACAAACTTAGCCTCATTCGCAATTCCATTTATAAAGATGTGGGAAGACTAGTTGACAGGGGTCGGAAACCCAAGGATTTGCTACAGTTTAGTTTTATTAGTGTCTATTTCTGTCACCTTTAAATCTTTATGTACCTAACCAACCCAAAGTCTAAAGGGATACAAATAGATATAAATGAGACGTGCTCTAAAGTTTTTTCCCTCACTGATTGCTTTTGGGACTGCGAAAAGTTGTACAGGGGACGGTGACCGAGGAACTGAAAGTTAATGTCAAAGCCATTCCGACATTTTATAAGAAATGGAAAGTTAGACACTGATCAGCTAAGAGAATATCGCTATAAGAAGAAACATTGATTCGGCCAGTAATGTAATTTAGGGTATTTCTGGTTCGTTGAACTCATAGATGTGGAAGACATATTTTTGCCCTGAGCATGGTAGGTCAAAAACGTAATTTTAGCTGAATATTTCATTGAAATATTTTTCTTTTCTAACAAAGTTTCTCCAGTAGAGTTTTATTGTTCGAACTAGTTGAAATTAAAATAGGCTCTACGTACGTACATGTTAGGCTTAGGTACCTTAAAGTTGTCTTCTTCCGATGTAATTAAAAAGTAATAAGCCGGTTACAGGTTAGAAATTTAAAGACGTTTAACATTCTCTTCTACTTTGACTTACCCGTAATTATGTTACAAATTAATTTATTAATCAAATATCACGTAGTTAATTAACCGGATTACGAAAAGTTGGTGCGTGCTTCTAAGACAAGCATTACACACACTTTGTCGTAATTAAGTTACGTTAATACTCTAAAGGTCAGACTGCGTGTCAATTTAATAAATTGATTTAGGAGGCTCCAAATGTTTAGCGCCTCTGTAAACGCTTACCTAATAGCGCGTGAAAGGTTGATAGGCCTCTTTATGTTTGTTTTTAAAAGAGGAGTGTTATATAAGTAAGTTTGACATGTGTGCGAGTCTGTCTGTAGCAACGTGGCTCCTAAACAGATGCATCGATTAGGATGCGTTTATTTTAATCGAAAGTTAGTTTAATCGAGATTAATAAAAATCGATCCCATGGTTTATAGATGTTGGAATTCGAAATAAAAATGTTAAGGGCTTTCAACTTTTAGAAATTTATAAGTACAATAATTATTTTATTTAACAAATAACGTTCTTCTCATTGTCGCATGTCCCGTCGCAACACTCGCAACTTGCGATGCGTCAAAAACTTTAAACTATAAGTCATGTTTAACGTACGGAAGTTTACTGTTTTCGACGCGCCAACTTAATAATATTATGGTTCACTTGTAATACGTTTTATCACCGCCACAAATGGGATACAGCCTTCCCATAGATTAATGACTCAGGTACGTAATCCCTGTCATCTCTCGCATTATTAGAGATGTCGGCTATAACCAAGCTGCAAGAAACTTTGCTGCGTTATCACTAACTGCCGCATTCGGAAACGTCAATTAATATTTAAACGGAATCTTTTTATTCCACCTAAAATATGAATGGATTTTGAATTTCAATTATCACAATTTTATCGCAGTTTTTGTAAATATTTAAGTTCTACATTACGAGATCTTTTTCATATTTCAGAGAGGGTATTTTTCTTTAGTAAACATTTAGCACTTAAAGCCTCTCTAATACCCTTGAAATTAAGTACCTATTAAAATCCTTCGGGGCTGGAATTTTAGAGACACCGTTTTATGTTCGTTGCTTTAATTTAAACACTTTAGGACAGCGCGTAGGTAACTAATATTTGGAATTTTTGCACATTTTATAGAAGCAGTTTCATTGTAATTCAAAAACTATGGGGCTTAAAAAAATGAAATAATATTTTAGAATGTGCAAACATAAGCATTTTATATGACACCTCAGTTGGTCAACTGCAATCCTGTTGCAATGTTCTTGAGCTAACCAGCTGTGACGGGCAGACGGGCCCAGTCACGCTGTAAGGGTTCCATTTATTATTTTGGTTCGCAACCCTTAAGACGATACTTTCGAAAACGCATAACACCGAAAACATCAATTGATACTATCGCTTCTCTGACTAAGCAAAAATAAACGAAAATGAGAAACCAAAATTTTCATAATGGACATAATCTTTCCTCAACAATTCTTGGCGTAAACAAAGGCCCCAAAAGGCCAAACCTATTAAGTCAAACCTCTGAAAGGAAATTCAAAATACGAAAAAAACCAATAAGCAGAAACGCCATCCACTTTTTTACCTATTATGTACCATTCGACATTGGGCCAGGTCTCTTGTTATTCAAATAGCACTTCGATATTATTTTACGAAACACAATATTGAGTTGAAAGGAGGTCATTGTGATTTAGGTGCTCAGGAGGTTTTGAGAGGGGCATTTGTTCTGTGACGTTGAAAGGGGGTAGATAAAGGCTCTGTTTAATCATTTGAAGATGTACCTAGACAAAGGTGCCGGTTGTCTGATGCTACCCTGAGTTGTAATAGTATTGTTGAAGATAGGTCCACTTATTGTATCTTGAATACATTGGTAGCAAAGATACAAGAGTATCGTCATTTCGGGTTTACACAATTACTAGTTTAAAGGGAATTTTACTTATTGTAACTTGCAAATACAAATATGGAAATATTGATGGTGCTCAGCATCGGACTACATGATAGAAAATGCAAGAAAAATCCGTACACAACTACACATTGTTTGCAAAGAAGATTTTGCTTTGCAATAACAATTGTGTTAAGTCCTTCGGTTCAGTTTATTACTGCAATAACTTTAATAATCATTTATGCATTCTTATCGCATAAAAAACCGGCCAAGTGCGAGTCGGACTCGCGCACGAGGGTTCCGGTGAAAGATTTTAACGCTTTTCCCCAGTGTTTTAAGAAGTCCAGTGTTAGCAGAGCCCTGCTCCTAAGCAAAATGTACGCAGTTTGGGATCAACTTATATTGGTCTGAGAAATCTACAGACAGACATAAAATTTTAAGATTTTGAGACTTTTCCGAGTGGTTGTGCTATAAGAGCTAACTTCATACCAAATTTCAAGTGTCTAGGACATCTGGAAGTACCCTTTAAGTTTTTTAAAATCGGCAATTTGTATGGAAATGGATTCTTTAATGACTATCTTTTGATTGCGTTGACTTAAAATGTTGATTTTTTCACGGCTTTAAGGGACCGCAGGTATTTGATATTAATTTCAGCGTGCTACCTCCACGCCTTCCAGAGAAAAAGGGTCTTGACAGACCAACAGACAGACAGACAGACAGACGGACAACAAAGTGATCCTATAAGGGTTCCGTTTTTTCCTTTTGAGGTACGGAACCCTAAAAACTAATGTAAGTACTTATAAATCAGTAAGAAAAACAAAAGTACACTTTGCTTGGTAACAATGTTTTTGTTAAAAAGAATTTGAAGCCCTAATCGAAATATCTTTAAGGTCCCTAAAATACCTTTGGCATAGACGATAATATTACTTCACTGGCACTTCTTAACTAAAAAGTATTAAACAAAACCAAGATGAGTAAAAGCATCAGAGCAACGAAAATGCTTTCAACCCGCGATACACCAACGTCATTCAATACTCTGCGAGCCGTAAATCTCTCGTTATTGAATCACAAGCACAGAATACATAATAGTCAAGACAAATGACAGCTTTTACCGTGCAACGCGGGGTGATACACGTGAATAACACGTTTATGTTACACTTTCTATCAACGTTAACAGAGGCCCGAGTACGAATATTAGAAGCCTGCGTAACGTAACGTTATCGTAGAAATCGAGGAACTTCGTACTTAATTTTAGTTCCAAATACGCTCATGGACGGGCGAATATTCGTACTCGAGCCTCGGAAGGCAGACAATTTGTTATTAATTTAACTTAGACAAGGTGGTGTTTAGGAAAATCAGGAGTAATTATATAAAACTTTTAAGATTCACAAGCGTAATCTTTACTCCAGTATAGTGAAAGTTACAATAAAAAAACCTTAATTCTAAAACATAGTAACCGTCCGTGCTTGCGCATTATTGCTAAGACGGTTTCTGTAGGGGCTGGAGCTGGTAAGTCTTCAACATGCCCCCTGGCGTTGAAAGCATGACTTTCAACAGGAACCATCAGATCCAGGAAGTGGGCAAATCTTTGTAAAGGCTCTTCTAACCACTCCCGAAGCAGTCTTTACATCAGCCATTCGTGAAATTCCATCTGTCCCTGGGTGGACAGCTGTGATGCGGCCTAGTCTCCATTTTAGTGGTGGAAGATTGTCATCCTTCAGCACGACAAGATCATTTAATTTCAGTGAGTGTTGGTTTGATCGCCATTTGACTCTGTGTTGGAGCTCTGCGACATACTCCTTGCTCCAACGAGTCCAAAAATGTTGCCGGAGCTGTTCAACACGATGAAATCTTGTTAAATTACAAAATGATGAGTCCGTGAGATCCCGTGCTGGCAGGGATGTGAACGTACGGCTAATGAGGAAGTGGCCCAGCGTAAGTGGAGTCAAGTCTTCAGGATGAGACGACATTGGTGTGAGCGGACGTGAGTTTAGAAGTGCCTCAATCTGTATAAGTGTCGTGTTTAGCCTTCATATGTAAAATTACAATTGCCCAACACTCGTTGCAAATGAAATTTAGTAGATTTGACACCCGCTTCCCAAAGGCCTCCAAAGTGTGGCGTATAGGCGGGAATAAATGAAATGCAGTCTCTTCATTAGCCGCAGTTTCAGCCAAGGAGTTGCAATTGTCCTTTAAAAATTTAGCCAAATCGTTATACGCCCCAACAAACGAGGTACCGTTATCCGAATAAATATTGCTAGGCTTTCCTCTCCTAGACATAAATCTACGTAAAGCTAACATGTAATTATTGCTGGTTAAATCTCCTATTAACACAAGATGTACCGCTTTTGTAGCGAAACATACGAAAATGGCTACATAAACTTTAACCAGCTTACAGCCGCGTCCTTGGCGACTGGCAGCAGTAAGTGGACCAGCATAGTCCACACCTACATTATCGAATGGAAAACCTCCTGGTAAAAGGCGGGGTTTTGGCAAGTTTCCCATCAATGGTGCAAGGACTTGACCCTTAAAACGAGTACATAAAGTACATTGATGGAAAGTAGTCTTTGCTAGGTTGCGACCTCCTATAGGCCAGTATGTTTCTCCGATTGTGGCAAGTAACAGTTGTGGAGGCGCGTGAAGTAACCGTTTGTGTTCAAACGAAAATAGCAATTTAGAAAATCGATGATTGGACTGTAAAATTATTAGGTGTTTTTTGTTGTATGAGAAGTCAGAATTTACAAGACGACCACCAACTCGCATTATGTTATTTTGGTCTAAAAATGGATTAAACTTTATTAAAGGACTCTTTTTAGGCAAATTTTGCTTAGTCATTAGTAAATCATACTCGAGAAATGAGGATTGTTGAGTCATTTTGATAAGTAGATGCAATGCTGCGTTTAATTCATTATCAGTGAGGTAACCTGGCCCCATGAATTGTTTGCGACATTTCTTAATAAAGCGCATTGCATACGCAACTGTCCTTTTAAGCCGTGAAAAGTTAGAAAACCTATCAAAATCAATGAATCCGTCTTTTTTGACATCAACGTGTAAGGTGACTTCAGTTAGAGTTTCAGGAAGGGTCTGCGTTGTGTTTGGAGTCACAGGCCAGAGAGATATATCTTGCCGTAAGAAGTCAGGACCTGACCACCAAAACCTCAAAGTCTGCAACTCTTTGGTATTGACTCCGCGCGTGATAAGATCAGCTGGATTTTTGTCAGTTGGAACGTGTCTCCAATCGCAGCCGTCGGTTTTCTCCAGAATGTCAGCAGTACGATTTCGCACAAATGGTTGCAGTCGGCTAGGCACCATTTTTAGCCAGCCTAGTACAATGGTGGAGTCAGACCAGAATGTCGTGCTATTAAACCGAAGTTTTAACGAACTCACCAATTTTTCGTACAAACGAGCTCCAATATGAGCAGCGCATAACTCAAGCCGGGGTATAGTTGTGGGCTTAATCGGTGCCACACGGCTTTTTGCCAAGAGTAAATGCAGGAATACTTCCCCCTGTGTGTTAGTGCTGCGAACATATGCACATGATCCATAAGCTCGTTCTGATGCATCTGAGAAAATGTGCAATTCTAGTGTTTTGTACTTAGCGCAAACAACATGTCGTGGAATATGAATGTAGTTAAGTTCTGGCAGGGTAAGGAGAATGTCTTCCCATTGCTGCGAGATTTCTGGAGATAACTGCTCATCCCATGATAGTTTGTGTAACCAGAGCTTCTGCAATAACATTTTCATGACTATCACACAGGGAGAGAACAGACCTAATGGGTCAAAGATCTGAGATATTATAGAAAGCATATGTCGCTTAGTGTTTCCTTTTTCCATATTTTTGTTAATTGGAAAATATAAAATTATCAGACTCCAAATGCCAACTCAGGCCCAATGTCTTGCTGGGCTCAGTAAGACCTATGTTTAGATCTACTGTGGAGGCAGTCTGCTCATACAGTAAACGACGGTCATTAGACTTCCACTTGCGTAGGTTCATTCCTGCGGAAGCAAGTGCGGCAGTAACCTTTTGGCGGATTCCCTCTACAACAGATAACTCATCACCACCCGTCAGCAGGTCGTCGACGTAATAGTCATGAGTAATGATTTCTTTAATATTGACGTCGTCGTACTCGAGACATACTTGCTGAAGACACCGAGTTGCAAGAAACGGTCGTTCGGTATGCTTACGTTTACACATCTTGCATCCAGGCCGCTTGCAATGGTTCGCATAATGACCACTATGAAAACAGTTATAGCATACCTTTAAAGATTGTAATAATTCTAACCGTGCATTATTGCTGAGCGATAGGAAGTTAGAACAGTTGCTCAGGTTGTGTTCTCCACTACATTTAGGACATTTTTGTGATGGAACATTGTTACTGCGTGGCTCATGCATCGAGACTATCGTTTTTAGTTTTGGAATAGTTTGCTCGACCGGGGACGTGATTATGTGTTAGTTCTAATGTTTCAAGTAGGTCTGCCCGATCTCGCAGAAATTTGAGGAAAGACTCGAGTGTGATGGACTTGTCTTTGTTTAAACTCCCTTTGAACTCCTCCCATTCACGGTGTGTTTTTGAATCTAATTTTTGCGACACTATGTAAATAAGAAGTGTGTCCCAGTGGTTCACGGGCTCCCCTAACGATTCTAATGACCGTAAGTTTTTATTCAATTGATCGATTGTGCGTTTTAAAGCAAATGACGATTCTTTTGTGATCTGTTCGATGTTAAAAATAGCTGATACGTGATTTTGTCGCAATAAACGTTTGTTATCAAACCGCTCACAAAGAAGTTTCCACACAACGCCATAATTCTTCGACAAAAACTCAATTGCTTGAATGACAGTAGCCGCCGTTCCTTCCAATGATGCCTTCAAGTAATGAAACTTGTTTATGTCGTCAATGTCATCATTACAATGAATTGGGCTGTCAAATGTGTCATGAAACCCTAACCAATGCTCATATGAACCATTAAACTTCGGTAATTGAATTACTGGGAGTTTTACAAGCTTATGATTACTCGCACGAGTGCTACGTTCGCTTCCCAGGTCATTCTGTATTTTATTAAAAGAATGCAACATATTATTAGCTGTAGACATAATGCTGTAATACTGGGATTCGAATCCTTTTCCTCAGTCATTTTGAGGACCTTTGGGAAGCGAGTGCCAATTGAACCCTGAAACGTGATATAACACAATATTATACATAATGTATATACCTAGGTACTTAGTGTTTATTTTCTTAGTTACGTTAGTCCTTAAGTTCCTATTTTAATTGAGTAAGTAGAATACACAATTTAGAATGAGTAAGTAACGCCCTTTTTAATTAATGATTGTAACTATATAAACCGTATAATATAATTAACTAATTTTATTTGTGATGACTAATTGTTTTCAATTATTGTTTGTACATAAAATTGCAGGTAAATATTAAACAATTAATCTCCAACTTTAATGATGTATTTATTTTAAATACTGTTGCAAACTAATACTGACCTACTTCACAGTTCATAATATTTTAATTAACTACCTACTTAAGAAAGCAGCAATACAGCTTAAGTACATTAATAATACAAGTAAAGTTAATTAAAATTAAACACAACCAATTGAATGTTTAACTGTGACTTGTACAGTTCACCCCACAAGGGTTAACCTAACAATTAAAATTAATTAGACATTTAGGTAATACTGGTACTAACTTATGCTAATTACTACCAGAGTGTTGGGTGAAAATTAAGAATGAATGAAGGCTTAACACTTGTATTTGAGACGATGAGGACTCCAAATAACGGTGCACGATGATAACCACTTTGCCCTTTGTTCCAAGCTTTGTTCCCATTTGACCTCTGCGTGCACTTGCCGTAAATTCTTAATTTCTCCACTAATTAGCTCCAAATCTTGAGAGATAACAGAGTATCGTAATGATTCTTCTTATCCGGTTCGGTTTAGGACCATGTTTAGAAGAAAATCAGGAGTAATTAAATAAAACTTTTAAGATTCACAAGCGTACGATCTTTACTCCAGTATAGTGAAAGTTACAATAAAAAAACCTTAATTGTAAAACATTGTAATCTCCCGTGCTTGCGCAATATTGCTAAGACGGTTTCTGTAGGGGCTGGAGCTGGTAAGTCTTCAACAGGTGGTATTAAGATTAGATCAGCCTAGGTTAGATTATTTATTTATTACTTAATAAATTTAACAATTACAATAAAAGTAGATATTGAAACCAAACTGAAAAAATTAAGTAAATAGTTATGCTACACTAAAACTAAGATAAAACTACTTAACAAAAACTAACAGAGAGAAATTAAAGAGTTATTGTATTGTTGTATTGTAAAATATGTCTTGTTTCTTGCCGCGTATTCTTCTTGGCATTATCTTTCTGGTTGACTCAAAATAAATTAGTTGGATACCTACCGCTTAGTGTTTTTTTTTATAAGAACAAATATTCCAATCTTTAAAGCATCGTGATGTTTTACGTTCTTGCTCTTTTTGATCTTGCAAGTTAAATTTGACCCACTTCCCGATGTTCGATTTAGCTGAAATTTTGCATACTTATGTAAGTTCGGTGACAATGCAATAATCTGCTAGTGAAATTCGTCTCTATACAGGAGGGAATTCTTCAACGGTTAATGGCATCGACTTTAAATTGGTATGTATGTGAAAGTTGGATGACAGTACAAGTACAGACAACAAAAAGTACAGTAATGTATTAAAATGTTTTTTTTTTTTTATAAAAGTTATTTTATATTGCTAACTATGCTGACGGTCCTCTAACAGAGTTGCAGTTTGCTTGTTCTTGTGTCCCCACTGATTACCATACTCTGCGGTCGGTTAATTTATGTGGTAGTTAGCAAGCCACAACGCAACGCTTTGACGTTCAAGTGGCGTTTAATATGGAATATCCGATAACAGGTTCCGGTACAAGATTTGTCACTTGTCAGTCTCAACGGTTTATGCACTCTGGTTTATGAGCTGTGAGAGGATTATTTCTACAATGTAGCGAGTATCTAGAGAAAGCTAGAGTAGTTTAGTATTATCATGAAGTTACTTGATGGTGAAAGGGCACTAAAATACAATGCAGTGAAAGCGGATGGGATTCTTTTCAGTATGGTATACAGGGTTCGTTTAAATGACTTCAGCCAGGGGTTGAGTAAGTCTCAGTGCATTGAGCCCTCTTGTGAAGTTGTTTTTTGAAAAACGGAGATAAAAAAAATGTCCCATTCTCGCATCTTTTGGCGGCCATTAGTAACTTTACATGTCAGCTAACTCTAGGCACAACTCCCTTACTATTCTTCAACTTTTGTATCGAAATAAATTCACTCAGCCAGATAACCTAGAGCTATTATCTAGACCAAGGGCGAGTGAAGGTAACAAGTTCGTTTGAAAGTGGAAATACATTAACAAATTGGACATTGTATTCTACTGTTCGAGTTACTACCTACAACTATACACAGCTCGCGGGAAAATCTACGAATAAAACCGCCTTACCGTTTAATAATGCGGGTAATTAATCAGTTTCCCAATTAGCCACCGTAATTAATCACACTCGCTCGATACATTATTCAAGAGAGATCACCTTGGCTAAAGGTGTAGTCAAACCGCTAACTAATCATGTCCCTTAATTAACTTCGCTTTACCTGCACTACCTACAGTCTTGTTTTACGGAAACGGGCTAGTGTACAACTTTATCGTAATAATCATGGCTGATGATTTTATCATTTATTGACGAATTAAAGCAAAAGTGCTTTAACCTAAATTACCTACTGTCAATAAATTACTGTCATTTGAGAAAAACAAGTTTACAGAACGATTACTTTAAGTTTGCCCGTGATCATGATGCATGTAACTGCATCGAAATATCGGGAGCTCGTTAAACCTATAAGGTAATCGCGGCCAATATCCCGTTTTCATTATGTCTAATACTCTAAGTTTACCACTGACAGATGGTTTGCCTTCATTTCATTTTTAAATTTAATGTCTTTAACCTTAACATCTACCCTTCCTTTTTTTTTTCTCTTTTCTTTGTACCTTCTTCCAGAAAAATAATTACTTGTACAATCGTATTTTGTTGTCTGTGCCGTCCATAACTTTATGTTATTTGTTTTAGGTCACCCGTCTGTTCTTTCCCCAAAAAGTTTAGAGTCCCTAAACCGAACAATCTTCTCACGTGTGCAGTGTCTAAACGCCGACATTGACAAAATACTCTTTGCAAGCAAAGAGCAAAGTTGAAAGCCATAAAAAAAAATGTCATTCAAGTAAAGTACTTATTACAAAATCTGTAACATGTTTGACATTCAAGTTTCATTCATGTTTGTCAATCTTTCAGTACTGACAAGCATCGACAAGACTTACCATTATGACACGTAACGGGGTTATTGGCTAGCTCAGTGACACGCGCGCGAATGACTCGTTTAATGTTGAACTTGACGGCATTAGTTTTATAAATAAAAACCTTATTTTAGTGAACATGAAGTTTTAAGTGTCATTAAGTTTTCTAGTCTGGGAAATTTAGTACCACACGTGAGGTTAATAAGTTTCACACGTAGAAGTCTTTAAGGGAGACCTATGCTCAGAAGCAGTGGAAGTTCTCGGGATGAAGAGAAGATTTTAAAACAATCTTTTAGTACGCAGCCGTTACAGCATAAATATTCGCGCAATCTCACCAACAGCGGCCGATATTACGGAAACCAGTGAGAGTGTCAATTCAGCTGGTTGTTTGTAAACGACAGACAAGTTTGAACTGTGGTTTTACTTCAGGTGTTCATTCATTGGGTCCTAATTTAAATGAGCGTGGGCGCCGAGCACTGCCGAGCAGATCGCGTGGGTGTCCTGTGGGTGCTTAGGCTTGTTAAGTTTAACTATAATGAAAATGTAGTCGTGAAAACGTCGCAACGTCGCAATAGGCACAGTGGCTAGAGCACGAGTTTTCACCAACAATTGAGTAAAAGTTATCCCACATCGCCATCGAGAAAATACCGAAAAATTTTAGTATCAATACCCTCACGAGGGGTGCTGTTCCGAACGTCATACAAATTTTCTGTATGGCGATATGAGAACGTTACTACTCGTACTCGTTTTTGATGAAAACTTGTGCGATGCCATTTTGCCCATTTGAATACTGTAATTTCACGATCGTCATAATTTAAATGTGTTTCTGAGCAATACACATATCGCGGTGTACCTACTCGTATAGGTACGTACGTACGTGTACCATATCTGGTTTGAAAGTAGAAAGTAGACAAGGTTCATCCGGTTCTTATAACACGATATGTTCACACTATTTCCCTCTTGAATACTGGAAAATAAATACTTGATTAGAGAAGTTTTTGATTTCGCGCTCTTAAAATTTACCTTACCTTCATAAAATAACTTTTAGAGGTACGGACATAAATACTTTCATAAAATATCTTAGAAGAAGTTGTCAGTTGCTCAGCAATTGAGTTATTTGCTTAAACTTAATTTATCAGGAGTTATATCTATTTTAATTAGATCAAAAGAGTCTTTCGGCTAAACTGGGATCGCTAAAAACTTCACCACTTTACACAAGAATTAGGCTTAGTTCAGGTTGCTGGCATACTTGTTTAATTGATTTCAAAAAGGAGGAGATTCTCTATTCGTTAGATAAACTTTTTCCAGTGATAGCGTTTTGTATCAGTTTTCTTGCTAGTAAATTAGCCGCGTACATTGCGCTTATTGTTCTCCCCCGGAAACTCATTTTCCGGGTTGAAAAGCTCCTTATGTCATTCTCCTGCCTCTAAACTAAGTCTCTGCCAAAATTTTTAATAGATAGGTGGGTGCATCGCTGCGCAGAGCCATGTAAGAGTAGGTATTAAAAATTCGATAATTCGAAACCGGTTTTTAAATGACATAAGTTTGACGATGAATTTTATTTTGGTGCCGATTTTTAAGACAGGTTATCAAGAATCAATGGTCAGCTTAATACAAAATGTAAATATACTTATCACGGTGCAAACACATACTTATGTGAGTTGTTGACAATGACGCACTATCGGCAAATGTTTAAGTGATGTTTGGCACAAACGCAAGTTGATTTAAAGTGGGTACCCATTTTTTATGAAGCGTTTTTGTGTTCACTGCTGGCCCAGCAGTGGCTGTCCAAATACCACCCCTCTTTTCCGCCGCCCTTCCCTGTAATGTTGAGGGCATGCTCCTGCTGCCAAACCAACTGAAATACGTCCAGATCATCCCGCTATCTCTTTTTGGGTCTGCCTCTACTCCCTTGGCCATCCATACTTACCCACTGGGTAACAATTCGGGTTTAAAAAAATGTATTAAACATAAGCAAGTCTTATTGACGAAAACAAGTTTACGTGAGCCAATGTGTTTCATAACAATTAGATAATTATTTTAGTAGGTATAGCGGCATTTATAATGGAAACAATGACAGCGCAACTAACAGCATCTGATAACCTACACCAAAGATGTTGGCAAATTGAAAGCAAAACAAAAATGTAAAAGCAATTAATTAACATAAATGAACACTGAAAAAGCCCCTACGAGTTTAAATCGCCGATAGTTCTCTGAAAGGCTCCCCGGAAACCCAATTAACTGACTACATCTACGAACTTGACCCCAATAGTGAAGTTAAATTGAAATCTGTCGCGCGGTTTGACGTGTCCAAAGCTCCAAGTTCTAAACTTTGGAATTGTTTGGCTAGAGAAGTTTTTACTCGAGACAGTGCCAGGGTGTTACGCAGATTGGTTTGAGAATTCGAAAGATTTTATAGTGAAATTATAATAATTGCTCAGATGAAAATCAGATGAGACCACGATGAGACAGATAGCGAAAACGAACTCACGATATACATTTCCTGTATTTATTATTCGTAAACAATATTAGCCGTAAAGCCGTGATAGCCTAGCGGTTTGACCTATCGCCTCTCAAGCAGAGGGTCGTGGGTTCAAACCCCGGCTCGCACCTCTGAGTTTTTCGAAATTTATGTGCGAAATTACATTTGTAATTTATCATGAGCTTTTCGGTGAAGGAAAAACATCGTGAGGAAACCTGCACACTCCTGCGAAGCAATTCAATGGTGTGTGTGAAGTTCCCAGTCCACACTGGGCCCGCGTGGGAACTATATAGCCCAAGCCCTCTCATTCTGAGAGGAGGCCTGTGCCCAGCAGTGGGACTTAGATAGGCTGATGATGATGATGATGATGAAACAATATAACACTGTCACTTCGCGCGACTTATTGCCTGTTATTTAATTAACAATTAACTCTTCGCATTTGTTTTGGTAATGACACTTCCAAATCGTAGCTTATTTATTTTTGAATGAACCTTTCTGCTTAAAAATGAAATATTTTACATCATTTTGAAATCCCTAACAAATGTTAGTACATTAAACTGTGTTTTAATAAAACTGTTGTGTCATTTTTCATAAAATAATTAGAAGAAAAAATACTTACATGTAGTAATAGGATGAGAAGGAATTGTAGTAATGTAGTAGTAACAGGAACGTATTTTATCCTATAATAATATGTATTTTTTGCGGATGGTATATAGAACCTTGTGAAAGGTACCACCTTCTTGTCGGTATATCCCGGGACTAAATAGCAGTGTTTGCACTGTTATGTACCAGTGTCATGGTAGCATGACACTTGGGGACATCACAAGCACAAGAGGCATTTCTTCTTAGTCCTCTAAGCATAAGAATAAATAATAACATAGTAGAACGGCAACTCCCGCTCCGGATGGGCTCAAGGTCACGATATTAGAGTATTTGTTAAACAGACTACTCAGTCAGACTGTCGCCGCACGCGCGGTTGGTTGTTTATAATTTGGTTGTAATAGTTTTACGTGAGCCCGTATGTATTTTATTTTATATTTGTAGATAAGTAATACCTTAAATGGCTTCATTTGGTATGACACTTATAATAACTTCTTATTTAGAAGTGTCTATAATATGTAGACCTTCGTAATGATTTATAAACCTCATATTTTGTAAAACTAGAATAAAAATAATGATTTCAAAGTAAAGAAAAACTTATATTTTAGCGATATTATCTTTAGGCGTAATCAACATTTAACAGCAATCAACCCTAGCAACACGCCTTGACGACAGAGGGGTGTAACGACGTGAAGGGGGAAGTAGGTATATAAATGGCGGCGTTTTGGACTCGGTCAAAAGAGATTCCGTTCTACTATGTTATTATTTATTCTTATGCTCTAAGTTGGCAACGCATCTGCAATCTGGTGTTGATGATATCTATGGACAGTGATGATCACTTTACATCAGGTGACCGATTTGCTCGTTTGCTTTCATTATTGTACATAAAAAAATGTAGCCCTCTTGTGGTATAGTAGTTATTAGTATAGATATATGTACCTAAGTATAGACTATAATTATTTAGAAAACTACAATGACTACATCAAAGTAGTAATAGACGGGCTCTCATCAAGTGCAGTGTCATTAAATTAATCCCATCCTCGCTACACCTCATGGCGAGCTTGCTAAGATCGAACCTGGAATCTTCTGAGGTAAGGCTTCTCCTCTTGTCTTCTACATCTCCCAATAATTCATATCTGTAAAATAAAAACTGTCTAGATTTAAACAGCAAAACAAAACGGCAAAAAAATTAAAATTATAAACACTGCGTCTTTGTTTCACCAGTTTCGGGTCCTTTTAATTGTTTTTTTTTATATTATTTTTATACGACAAGGAAGACAAACGAGCAGATGCGCTGCCAACCTAGAGTTAAGATGAATTGCGTCTTGTGCCCGTAATTACATCGGCTGTTTTACTCTCCACACCGGAACACAACAGTGCAAACACTGCTGCTTAGCGGTAGGATTAGCGAGTCAAATAGTCGCACAAGGTCTTACCACCCGCAAAATTGTAATAACAATAAGCCTAAAGTTCGAGCCAGTTTGATCGGGAACATTCTATCTCTTGGAGCGACATTCATAAACAGTCCGGGATACTCAGAGACGGAACTTTAATTACTTCTTAGAGGTTTGATTAAGACACCGACCGACATCGGGAATTTGAGTCAGAACCGGAGGTAGATTCCGAAGTGATTGAGAACTAAGATGGGAATTTAAGATTAAGGTCGCTTCGGAAACATTGTTACGTTAAGTTTATATTTGGTTTTTAGGATATTCTATGATGCTTGGTTATTAAACACCAGTTTTAAATGATTCGCGGTTAATTGCATTATACATACCTAAATGAAAACGGCACATTGACCGCGACTACCTTATACTTAGGTTTGATGAGCTCCCGATATTTCGAAGCAGTTACTCGTACGAATGCATCATGATCACGGGCAGACTGACGACACGCGATATCGGAAGCTCGTCATTTACTAGTATGTATGGGTATACGGACTTCTTGTTCTTGCATAAGTTAACTATCAGTGTAGTTCATCAAGCGGATCAGATGGATCGATTAAACAAATGATTTCCGGATTGATGACAATGACAGATCGAAAGATGGTGTGATATTTATTGACAATCTATTCACAATCAAGGTTGCTGGCTGAACTGATAACAAATGCATGCATTCCACTTTTCTATGTAGGAAAAATAAAATACGTTTTATGTTAAAAAAAAAATTATAATACAAGGTTTTTGCGGACTGTAATTGCATTGTCATCTAATTTACATTACAAATTGTACGTCAGTCCGACCACTGGCTTGAAATGGGTCAAATTTAACTTGCAGGATTTAATTACAGACAGACGGAAACCAGGATAGGTGAAAGTGAATAAAAGCTTGTAACAGAAGCCGTTAAAAACCTTGAAATCTTATTTGAAACTGATGTTGCTATCGACACTTTTATTCACATACATTCGACACGTACAGAAACGAATAAGACAACAGAACTGTAGCTATCTAATTTAACATTAAAGAAGATTGCATATCGATGCAAAATATCCAACATAATGATCCGGCAACGCTGTTTTTATCCCTTCGGCTGAAAATGTACAAGTAAAATGTACTTACACTACGAGTACTTACACGCAAAATGTAGCTACTGGTAAAATGTACAAATCGCAAGATGTACACAACGCATGTTGTAAAATATGCGAAACGTACAAAAAGCTACAGGTACATTCGTAAAATGTACAAATTGTACATTAAGTACAAAGCGGTGTACGTAAGTGTACATTTCACCAGTTGCTACATTTTGCGTGTAAATTTTCAGCCGAAGGGGTTTACATGTATGCCCCATTTTAAACTAAAACTAAACACAAAATACAACACGCTGTGACGACACGAACGTTAGCGGGAAACATTTTACAATGACAGGGCAGGACAGAACAACATTGTAATATGACATCCGTTTACTTGCTAATAAAGTCTTGGGCGCTGTTCTATAGTAATTGCTTTCCTTTGCTGTGTAGCGACACCCGTTAATGAATGCCCTGTGTCACAACCCGCACAGCAGTTGTAGTCGTTGATTAAATGGAGGCAAAAGCCGAAATTGCATAGAGCCTCATTCTATTTTGGCAGCTCCGCTATTCCTCTGTCTACTCAAGTTATTATTCTCTATTACACTACGTGTTCTAATGTTGAAACTGAGTCATACTGCTAAAGGTTAACAAAGACAAATGCACCAAGACCTTTGAAGGTATATGGTACACGGAAAGAACATGTCCAGCATTTTTTTTTTAAACGAGATTTTAATCTCAAAATGTAGAGCACTCGATAGACCATAAGTTACCACTCGGTTTCAGATAGAAATACTAATACAACTTGATTTTTTTATCATTAAAAAAAAGATGTATACGATAATTATATGGATAACTAGACAATTATGTTCTTTCCGTGTACCATTCAACACGGAATCAACGATTGGCGCCGGGGTTTATTAGGACCACAAAAACATTGACAGACATAATGTCGAGATATACTATACTACTGAACCAACCTATAAGGTAAACGTGCAATTGTTTGATCCCTTAGTTCCAATAATTGACGTCCTGCCTGTCACTATTAAAGCTCTGAATTAAGATTGAAGGTGTCAAATATTGGGGTAGTGGGACTAGGATTTACCTTACCGAGAAATAGACAAAAATTGCTGTCTCATGCCCCACAATTCAGTTAGCCCAAATCGCTGCCTTTCAGAACGGTTTCACATCTATAGTTTGTAGGTTCCTTTGTTACTTAAGACGTGTTTAGATCTGCATGACAAATCGTGCAAGTTGTAATACATTGCGGCGTTCGACCGCCCACGCCAAACTCGTTTCCTTTACGGCCTCGCATTGTATTGCAAATTGCATGATTTTCCTTGCAGGTCTAAACTTCGGCTTTAAATTACTGCCATGCGTTTAAACAACAAGATGGAGCGATGACCTGATGACTATCGCGGGATCGCGGTGGATGCGGAAAGCACAAGACCGGTGAGTTGAGAGCCTTGGGGGAGGCCTATGTCCAGCAGTGGACGTCTTTCGGCTGACATGATAAATGATGATGATGTTAAATCATAAAACGCTCGATTATCATGCTTCCAACGCGCTCACTGATGTAATGTCTATCGCTCCTCATCAGTCTGCTTTCCTTTGCTTTCACATTTTAAAATCCTTTTTAGGAATAAAATGCAAAGTAAGGGTCGGCGAAAGTTGTAAAGTCAAACACGCTTTTTAAATCCGCCTCTTCCCTCACCTGTCGTACACAACTAGTGAACTGGAAAAAGGTCTACAAAAATCACGTCTACAGACATGTACGTATAGTATATGAATAATTAACCTAATTATTCGGGATTTTTAAAAGTTTCTCCGGACATTGAGCGGTACTTTGTAGGTAAAATAATTTTACATGAGGTCAGCAAGGAATGTATTTAGGTCATGGATATCATCACGCTATATTGGTGATGTGAAATAAATGATTTTTGTCATTTTTACAGGTGCGTGTACTATGGCGACATGATGACAACTTGACTCTGGATAAAATTACAATGCCGTCAGTAATTTTAATCAGAGTCAAATTGTAATAATCCATGAGCCTTGATATGACACTGGCTATTGGTCACGTTGCCCGTGCTAGCTCGTCACGTGTGCGCAACGTATTTGCAGAAAGTCTATTTTGTGTGTGTGTGTGTGTGTTCCAAAATAGCGTTTATCTGGCGTTGTCGCGACGTGAGATGCTGTTCCTGACAAACATCTTGAGCAGTGGGAAAAGTTCACGCATGTGCCACTTTTTGTACATACACGGATGTTTCGGATGTACGTGAGAGTCAGCGGAAAGTGGAACGCAGAGCGGGAGGCAAATATCGACTGATCTACCAATCGCGTAGTTTCGCGTGCTCCTCAGGGTTGCCAGTTGGCCGAAAAATCCGAGAATGTCCCGCAATTTTTCACCTTGTCCCGTAATTAGACTTTACTGTCTCGGATTCTGAATACGTACAAGTTTTTTTATCAAAATTACTTAAGCTGCCAATAAATACGAGAAGGCACTCGCACGGCAAAAGTAACTTTCCCTTTCCCCTATAAAGCTACGACGAGTACAAGGATAAATAAAATCGAGCAGCTAATTAAATACCTGTTTCATTTCATATTATATTTATAGCCACTGCTCGACTTTCTTACCCTAGTAGAATTGTCCCGGAAATGATAAGCCTGTATCTGGCAACCCTGGGGCTCCCCCGCCGTCGCTCCCCTCACCCCACCGCCAAAGGGACCAACAATTCGCAAGGTCATTATTTAAGAAGTTTGCCGGGACCTGTAGGGCTCTTAACCTCCCGTAATAGGGCTTTCCTTAGATTTTAATGGAGTAGCAGAAACTGCAGTTTGAGATTCAAGTGTTGTGTTGTTTACTTTGATGAGGGTTGCTTCAACAAGCTTGCTTGTGACCACGGTCTTCTTGATGGTCATTATCGGAAACTACTTTAGCTTAGTTTTCGAGACTATGCGTTGAATCGGCTATGTTTTACCGGAAACTGTTCCTAATAAATGTCGTATTTTTACCGGTATTATACAAAGTAAAATTTTGGTAAGGATAACAAAACACCACAAAAAAAAGGAGAAGGTTCTCAATTTGAGGATTTTTTTGACGTGAAGTTTTGTTGCAGGCTAACAGCGGCTCGTGCGGGCAGCATGCCGCGCGCCGGCGCACTGTTGCTTGCGCTCGCGGCGGTCGCGCTCGCCGCGGAGTGGGCGCATGCCTCTTATATCGATCCTGGTGAGTTCAATCAAATTTATTTGTCAAAAACATAGGTATTTACGCATGTACACACAGATTATGTACGCCTTCTGCATCCAGATTTATCTGTAAATAATTAATTTATAACAAATTGTTGAATAATTACCCTAATCCTAATCCTAACTAATATTATAAATGTGAAAGTAACTCTGTCCCTCTTTCTCTCTGTCTGTCTGTTTGTTACCTCTTCACGGGAAAACCGCTGCACCAATCTAGATAAAATTTGGTAAGAAGATAGTTTAAATATTGAGGAATAACATAGGCTACTTTTTATACGGGAAAATTATATACTTCCCGCGGGATAGCGATAACCGAAATCTACGCGGACGAAGTCGCGGGCAACAGCTGGTTCATTATAAATTATGATTGAGTTTGTTACATAACGAAAGTTACTGTCGCAAAAGGGGTGTACTTTAAGTGTCAAACTTAAATGAGCCTGGGGTGAAATTAGTCACTTGTATTTACTATGTGACGCGAGTCTCATAGAGACTAAAGGGAACATAGATAAGGAACGGGACAACGGTACTCCATCCGATGGTCTGAACAACTTCAGCGTGTCTACTGTAATTAACTAATGAACCTTCAGTAATGAAATGACAGGATGGAAGCCCATGCAACAACTCATGAAGAAGGGGCGTCACTGCTTATTTTCAACTTTTCACTATAGAGCGATTTTTAGAAAAATCATTGTAAATTACATTACCCTCCTTTGCGTTTCGCAGTGGGGTAAAAACATCGAGTAGGTGAGGCTTTTCGTTATGGTTATAAGTTTGGTTCTAATAGAAATTCGGTTACGTCCTTTCGTGACATAGAAAAACATGCACTTTGCAATACGATGGCATACTTAACTTCAATTTGATGTTTTATCAGTTACGCCCTTTCGTGATTCGACCTACGAAATGCAGAAAATGATCTTAACATCAATATTATTATTTGCCCAGGCGACGAGGACGTGGAGATCAGTTTACCCGACTACGGGGAGGACCCAGCTGACCTGCAGCTGCTGCAGGATGTTGGGAAGTAAGTTCCGATGCCATTTGTCGGTGATGATGCAACGTGATAAGTTCCAATTGGATAATACGCATACTTGGGGCTCGGCGAGCTTAATCGCCTCTCGCTTCGCTTTGTTCCCTAATACTTATAGGAGATTCAAGTAAATTTGTTGCAAACACAGCCTTCTGGCATAATAATAAATAACAACAAAGTAGAACGGAAACTCTTTTGACCGAGTCCAAAACGCCGCCATTTATATACCTACTTCGCCCTTCACGTCGTTACACCCCTCTGTCGTCCAGGCGTGTTGCTAGGGTTGCTTGCTGTTAATTATTAGATTCGTCTAAAGACAACATCGCTAAAATTTATGTTTCTCTTTACTTTGAAATCATTATTTTTTAGAACAGATTATAGACACTTCTAAATAAGATGTTATTATACGAGTAAGTGCCATACTAAAAAATTGTGAAATAAAAAATCTTTTAACAAAAAGTAAAACCGCCTTCAAAAAAAAACCTCAGAAAAAAAACATAAAATGATCCCCAAAAAGCCATGACTTTTATGGCCTAGCAGAAATATGAAGTCGGTGCGGTGCTAGCGGAATATTCTTGGAGCACCGACTTCATATTTCTGCTAGGCCATAAAACTCATGGCTTTTTGGGGATTGTTGTATGTTTTTTTCTGAGGTTTTTTTTTTGAAGGCGGTTTTACTTTTTGTTAAAAGATTTTTTATTTCACAATTTTCAGTTAAGTACGTTAATATTTAAAATATTATCCTCCAACTCCTAACCGTTAAGGAGTTGTACCTTCCATCATCACCTCATCAACACGAGATGATGACTACCAGACGCAAGTACTTAAATAGCTTTCGAAAATATATGAAACACATGATCCGTCCCTGTAAAATTTGAGGTTTGCCCTCGATTTCCCTGGGATCCCATCATCAGATCCTGACTTGGTAACAATGGGACCAACTGGAAAGTATACCCTTTCAAACAAAAAAAGAAATACATAAAAAAAAAACAGACGAATTGAGAACCTCCTCCTTTTTTTGAAGTCGGTTAATGAAGCCATTTAAGGTGATTTAAGTAAGTACTTTCTTAAATTACCTACAAATATAAAATAAAATGCATACAGGCTCATGTAAAACTATTACAGCCAAATTAAAAACAACCAAACGCGCGTTCGGCGACGCCTGCCGTGACAGCCTGACTGAGTAGCTCGTTTAACGAGTACTCTAATATCGTGAGCCCGTTCGGAGCGGGAGTTTCCGTTCTACTATGTTATTATTTATTCTTATGCTTCTGGCCCCTATTTCACCAACTTTACAATTGTCAGTTTACTATGACAATATGAACAAAAGCTCTTCAAGTCAGCAACTGACACCGAATTGTCATTGAAAACTGACACTTGTAACGTTGGTGAAATACGGGCCAAGGCACCTTACCGCCCGGCAGTAATTTGGGACATCTTTTGTATTTATAGTTTTAGTTTATTTTAGTTTTAGTATTAGTATTATTTCAATTACCTAGTTTATACTTCTTATTGTGTTCTTTTGAATAAATATCATTCCAAAGACAGATAATCCGTTTGTATTTTTTCTATTTGGTATCCATACTTGTTTGATTTATTTTTTATTTCCATTAATGGTTACATAGCGTTGCATTATCACCGACTAATTAGGTGATAGCATAACTCTCATCCGTATTTTTACTTTTCCTACTGGCGGCCAATTTTACAGAAAATACCTGTGAAAGTACCATTCAAAAGTTGAAAAAAATATGATGAAATCAAAATTCCTGCAGAGTAGTGGACCCTTATGGATCTAGAGATTTCTTTTAGCTAGTCAAAAATGTAACTCGCGCGGTAATTTTATAACAATACACGGATTTGCACCAACTTCGAGTAGGTAGTATTTTCTCAAGTGTGTTTTGTAAAATCGGCGACCTGAACATTGAAATGTTTAATTTGAGGCTAGAGCTGTTCACATTTATTTAAATAAATTGTAGACAATATGAAAATATGTATCTTTTTTTACTTTAGTCAGTCACAGCTACAAAGAGTAAAGGCATCAAATGTCATTACATTTCATTTTCTCTTCGTGAGCCTAATACATATTAGGAGCAAGCTTATCATAACAGAACAGAGGCTTCATTTCCTCTATAGAGAGTCATCTATTTATGTTGAGGGATTGGCAATCGGTACTGAATGACGTTGCTGTCGGAAATCCACAGGCAAACCGATTACGTCACGATGAAAGGCATTCGATACTATGTCTAATATTTCATTTATAATTGGATGAATTCGCTTCGATTTTACGAAATCGTGTGGGTATTAAGACTAAACTAACGCCCGTTTGGTGTAATCGTAGCCAAGACTAATTGGCTGCGAAACATAAGGAAAATGACAATATTTGGGAAACGTGATATCCTATTAAGGGCGTAAATCATCTTTATGTTTACGATATGTTCGATTTAATGAAGAAAATCCCATTCGCTGTAATAACATCGAGAGCTTTTGTGATGACTCCCTGTTTTACCCAATTTATAAATATTGAACAGATAGTATGGATGGGGCTTCGTTTATTGCAAACAAAAACAGGGATTTATCATCTATTTTTGTGGATATGGGGGATTTGGAGTTTGAGTAGACACCTAACCTACAGTGGGATTTGTTTAGTTAAAAACGGATGCATGCTTTAGACCGAAATTTCTATGCTAACCATAAAGTAAGTATGTCAGTCCCTGTGCCCGACTCTGTCCCAATAGTTAAGTAGCACGTTCAATCTTAATACGTAGCAATAAAGGTGACAAGCAGGGTGTCAATTATTGGGATTGACGTGTCGACCATTGGGACTATTACCTTACCTCCATCTTCTTACACGGTATTTTTTCTTTTCCTACCTTTCATTTGGCAACATTTTAAAAAGTTCGTGATTACTCTTAATTGACTCTTTAAAAAAAATGCATTTACTGATGTAAGGTACTGCGCATTATCAAATAAAGAGTTAAGGTATTCAAAAGAATGTCCCCATTCTTTTCGATACCTAAAATAGTAGTATAGTTTAGTGTCCGATGGTGATTTCAGACGTTCGTCGCTGATCTACGTTTTCAGGCGCGCCTGTGTGCGACGCGGCGGCAACTGCGACCACCGCCCGGGCGACTGCTGCCACTCGTCGTCCTGCCGCTGCAACCTGTGGGGCTCCAACTGCCGCTGCCAGCGCATGGGGCTCTTCCAGAAGTGGGGGTGATCGCCCCACTACCCCACCACGGCTCCCCTGAAGCGGCGACCAGCTCCTACCAGCCGACTTGACCGCCGCTCCATCGGACGCGACAACTCTTGCGTTACAACACGGACCCATTGCGTTCTTGGCTTCTTAATTTCCGTCTATTTCCTTTCAAATTAGAGAGATTCGAATCGAAAACAGGGACCTAAATTTTAGTTTGGAAATATTTTTGGACCTTGTATACAAAATTTAGTGTTCTTAGCTACTTCTACAAGCGTTCGGTTTGTTGGTTTCGTTGTTAGTACTTTATAGTTTGTCTGATTGAGTTGAGTGTCCGCTTACTTGGTTGGGCAATCACCCAGCCTTATTGCCCAATCAGTACGCCTCGACGCCATGCTCGGCCAATCAGATGTTCGCAACCGGCGCGGACGCCGCGCTGCTAGCCAATCATTTGAGTTCGATTTCGTTCCGGCAGCAGCACGGTCGCCCCACGCTCGGTTCAACACTTCTTAACGATGTATGTATGTAGAGTTAACTAAGCTAACAGTAGAGATCTAATGCAGTAGCTACTAAAGATTGGTGGTAAACTTATGTCAATAGGAAGTAGCGAATACTACAAAATAGAAAAAAAATATAAATGTAACATTAATGTTTTAGAAATTTAAGAGACTATTGATAAAGAAAAACTTGGTGAAAGACGCTATATTAAGCCTTTTTATGAAACAGCGCCACTTGTATTTGCGATTGGCAACCTAGACTTTTAACAATATGAATGTGTCATAATATAATTATTCATATTAATAATAAAGAATCTTTAATGTACTATGCTACTCTCGGACAGGGGGTATAATGGTATTGCAGCCTAGTAGACACTTCTGTACGTAGCTTCTTATATCGTACGTTCCTGATTATGGAATATGATAATTGTATTATTACTAATATTGGAATATGGAAAATGATAAATTATATTAATAAATGTTTATGGACGACATTCGCATTATTATTTTGACCCCTCTAACCCTAAGCTTAACGTTTTGAACAAACGAGCTCCGACCTCATGACATTAAATTTATAGAAACGTTAGTTGATTGATAAGGTAAACTTTCCAATGTTTGACATCTTAATTCCAACAATTGGCACTTTTATTGCTATGAATTAAGTTTGAAGGTGTCAACTGAGACATTGATTGGGACGATTACCTTAAGCTGTACTAATTTCATTATGAGAGAAAGAAAAATACTTTATTTCTATGACGACAACGTAGCAAGGATAAGCTTCTTAAGTATTCCAGTTGATCGTTGAACGTAGTGTTAACAATATTATATATTTCATACGACAAGGAAGGAAAACGAGCAAGTGGGTCACCTGATGGTAAATGAATAAACAATAATATCTGGCGCTGAAAATCCTGAACTCCAACAACGAGATGCAATTGTATACTGAAAAATTCATTAGCTCACTCAATGACCTGGAAGATCATGTAATTATCTACACAGTGCACAATCTTTGGTTTTCCATCAGTACCTACTTAGTAATCAGACATCTCCAATAAATGATTGCATGTAGGTAGGTACATAATTGTTCTACTTGATTTGCAAACAAGACTGATAAGATATATAATGTTACTGAGGATAGTCATAATCAGTTTGAACTTAATAGGTACTAACTGAGAGATAAAAATTAACGTGTCGTTTAACGTTAAGTTAACGTTAACGCTAAATGAACATTACGTCGGAGGAAATGAAAATAAAGACACTTACCAATTAAACAGAGAAAAATAAGAAAAGTTAGAAAAAGCAAAAGTGCTATACATACATATAACCTAAAACCCTACGTCTTGACGGAACATTATCATGATAACTACACATAATATGCTGAAAAATTATTTCAATAATAAAGCAGTTTCCTAACAACACCCTGGAATTAATGAATGGAGCGGTTACTGTGTGACTCCGTCTTTATAAAATGTACAAGTCTTTATCGTTTCGTTGACATATATTTTTTTCAAATGGACATGTGCAGTATTATACCTATTTGCGGCAGAAAACATTGTAAAATCATTTGTGAATAGGTTCCACAGATGTAGGCAATTCAGTTTCTTCGACTCTACATACTTATTTTAGTTCACACTTTCGATCCATTCTTGTCAACTGTTGTGAATCTATGATTGCCCGAAATAATTTCTCTGGCTTAGGTTATGCATAGGTACATATTTAACTAGCTTTCGCCCGTGGCTTCGCCCCCGTGGCAGAACTATCTACTTACACAGTGAGAATTCCGCAAAATCCCTCCTTATCCTTCGTCTACTTGTCTACGTCATTTCTAGCTTTCTAGATAAAATGGTTTGGGCTGCGGGTTGAGGAGTTAGTCAGACAGTAAGTCAGAATTCTTCTTTTTACCGAATTGTCACAGTAATTTCTTGCCTGTCACTGTCACGTTAATGAAGTACGAGTCATGAGGATTGCAAATGAGTAGCTAACCAAGAGAGCCAAAATAAAACGCCTCTGGTGCCTTAATTTTCCCGGCTGTAATTTTGAAGGCGTAACTCACAAAACGCCATTAACAACTCGGTAACGCTGAACTTTCCCAAACTTCTGATTCGGTTCATCACTCACTCCCTAATCCTTTCGCATAAATCATTTCCTTTTAAACGTACTTATTAAATTGGGAACTTTGAAGATCTGTCCTATTTTATCTTATCAAAAACTTTCCTGGTTTCCGGCGGGGACTAGATTTATAATAAGTAGCTCGGTTCTTCCGCCTTGTCCAGTATTTTAAGTTAACCCACTCAATTCTCAAACCTAAGAGCCACGCCTGTAGAGTAACCGCCACTGTGCTTAGTTTTTAGATAAAATTAATTTATTAAGTAGAGAAAAGTTATTCAATTTTTTTGTACATTATAACAGAACCAAAGCTACACCTAAATACTACACAGTTACATAAAACAGAACAATTCAACAACACTAATAAAAAGCCAAAAGTCAGTCAAACAACCCGCCTCGCGTTACGCCAGGCGCAAAGGTGCCCAGAGGGCCGAGTACGATTATTCAAACAACCCGCCTCGCGTTACGCCAGGCGCAAAGGTGCCCAGAGGGCCGAGTACGATTATTCAAACAACCCGCCTCGCGTTACGCCAGGCGCAAAGGTGCCCAGAGGGCCGAGTACGATTATTCAAACAACCCGCCTCGCGTTACGCCAGGCGCAAAGGTGCCCAGAGGGCCGAGTACGATTATTCAAACAACCCGCCTCGCGTTACGCCAGGCGCAAAGGTGCCCAGAGGGCCGAGTACGATTATTCGAAACCTGCGTCACGTAAAATCGAATAGTAAATGTTATCGAGTTTGTATGACGTTTGGAACAGCGCCCGCCCGTGAGCGTATTTGGAACTAAAATTTAGTATGAGGTTTCTCGATCTCGATCCGATAACCGTAACGTAACGCAGGATTCGAAAAGTCGTGCTCGACCCTCAGCTCGCTCGCCGCGATACCACCCTTTGAACTGCGACCTTTAGCCTTTGCACCAGAAATGACCCGGAGCGAGGGTCGAGACCCCTCTCACGAAGACGGCGCCCCACTTCAATAAAAAAAATGTCTCAGAACTCCAACAACCGCAGTCTTCACCGCAAGCGGGACAAACAAAATAGTTTTTGAGTGCCGAGTGAGTACTTCTCGCGTTTTTTAAGGGCTGCCATTTATTTATTTCAATTTAAATCATAAATTACACAATGTCAAATAAGAAGAATGTAATACAAGGCAAGGAAACCATCCGAAAAAAGACAGTTCTCGGCAAGGTTGGCCGGTTTTTAGTTGAGATGCAACGGATATCCGGTCACTATCCGGTATCCGGCCTATCCGGCCACATTTTATTATCCGACCGAATACCGGATAGCTGCGTAGTATCCGGCCGGATACCGGATAGTAATTTAGTACCTAATTATAATGAGAAAATTTGGGTAACATAAATATCAAACCACATAGTAATAAAAAAATTGCCTACAACGGCTACAACATGCCTACAAGTAGAAACACGTTGCAACCTGCACCCCTCATCGCGCCCGCGCGCCGTATAATTTACTCCATTTAGGTATTTTAGGTACAATAGTCGGCGGCCGGATATCCGGTATCCGGTATCCGGCCAAACCACTATAATAATAAATAATAAAAGACATTTTTATTTACCAACGCACAGATTCACAGAAAGATATTATAGCAAAAGGTACAGTAGGTATGAGGCAAACAGGGAATGAGACTCAGCCCGCCCGCTGGTTTTCAGTCTCTAACCAGGACTATGACTAACTTAAATATCTAACTATTCTAAGGAAAGGTAAGTTCGCTGCCAGAGCGACAGAATATTAAGTCGATAGACCTTGAAGATACATTATATTACATTTTATGATTAGTATGTATGTATATTATTATATTAGGCTGGTAGTTTAGGGGCAGATAACAAAAAATATTTCATTAAATGTAGTTCCTTCAAAAAAGTAACTAAACGAGTGACAAATAGACTTGGACTGACTCAAGGCAACTACTTATGTACATCTAGGTATTTGTTATTTGTTTAGACAGAAGCCATTGCTTACTTAATCTTTTAAAGCTTATCCGTTGCATATACATACATACATACATACATAGATACATACATACATAGTCGTCCTTTTGACTTCCGGATCCCTCACAACTTTAACTTGAACCTTTACTTGGTCAAAATAAGATAATAAGGCCAAAAAACCAAAAAAAATATTATTTTTTTAAATTTTTTTAAGCATTTGTATTTTTTTCCAGACGCAAAAGTTATTTTGTTTTTATAGAAATACTATTGCATTTCATTGAAAAACAATGTCTTTTTTGTACTTGTAAATATTCAAATGACAAAAACTATACTTATTAGAAATGAAAATCAGCAATTTTCATTTGTTCTTCCTTACCTACCATATTATTTATGTTGTAACAACTTCGTGCCTCGACTCTAGGTACCCTAGAGGAGCAGGTAGGAAGTACCCTATAGCTTTTGATTTAAGTAGTAGAGTCGACATACGTAAAGTGATCCAATAAGGGTTCCGTTTTTTCTCATCTTGAGGTAGGTACGGCCGAGGAAATTAATTCCTTACCCACCATGGAACCTTTTCACTGTAAACGTCATAGTGACATCGCATAGCATGACAAAGAAAATCGTTATGACGCTTACTATGAAAATGCATGTATGTGTTTTGTATTTATTTCTGTATTTTCTGTACAATAAAGCGTTTACTTACTTAGGTACTTAAAACGTTCTATGGTGGGTCAGGAATTAATTTCCTCGACTGGACCTATGGAACCCAAGAAACAAGTTTGAGACAAGACGACAAAATATGACAGCTGAATAGGCCACTAACCATCAGGTTTTTTTTAGCTGACACTTACGCGTAGTTTTCTTACCTCGTTTTTAAACTAAACAACTCCATCTATCAAGAAAATGTAGGAATCATCATCATCATCATCTCCAGCCACCCACGGAAGGAACAGCAAAAGAATTAAAAGGTATGTATGTATTTCTATATATCTCTTTATTGTACGTAAAACATGAAGTAAGTACTTAATAAAACAAAAACAAATCGTTAAGGATATGATTAGATTTAATACTAACAGAGATATTAACTGTTTCTATTAAACCTTTATTACTATTAAAATTAACCATCATTATTCTTGTTATTTAACAAATCTTTCAAAGTAGATCCCAAGAATTTGTGGCTACAAAAAACTGATCATTGAAGTAAGTATGAGTGCTATACAGGGTGACCAATCCAAATGAATCAGTAGGGTGAAGTTGGAAACTATAAGAGATAGGGAAATCTGTTCTTAGGAACCGTGCCTTCAATTTCAGATTGAATATAAATAGCATTATTTTTTTTACTCTCATACATAATCATAATTATGTATTACAGAAATTTTGGTAATAAAAATAATTAATTGTCATTTTTAACATGAAAATGTCGGGAAACTCAGTCATAGTGAAATAAACTAAGCTAAAATCACTTACGTATATAAGTTTAACCCGACATATGTACGTGAGTGATCCGTTTATTTCACTATGATTTGAATGCCATTTTTATTAAATCTAAAATCGACGCCATGGTTTTTAAAAACAAGTTTCCCTATCTTATGTTTTAACTTCTCCCTACTGACCCATTTGGATTGATCATCCTGTATTATTCTAAACCATAAAAAAAGAGGGTTTGATTGACATCTCCGCAATAAATTTCCATTGATATTAGGCGTTATTTTTTCCAACAGGTGTCCGTAAGATTGACTAACGGTCATAATAGGACACAAACCTATATTCAAAGTAGTTATTACTATTCGCATATTTTCAGGAGCTTGGGTTTTCAATACACACATGACATTCTATTAAACGTATATTTATAGTGTGGTGATTGTACGTTAACATCATAAACGATGTCCATTGTAAATTATTAAAAAATTGTATAGTCATACATTGGTCTCAGTTTGACCTTGGTGTCAGCCGCGGGCAGGCAATCAGTTTATTCTTACGGCGGTTCAAACGTTCGTCACTATCAGTTAAACCATGAAGGTTGACGAATAGTATTTTAGAAAAAAATATAGTCACAAATAAATAGTTTCTGCTAAATGATCTAAATTCCTTGTAGGCTTGGTTACGAGTTATAAAAGTACATGGGTATTTTGACGGACTACAATTTTATGATATGTGTGTCAAAGTGTTTTCTAGAGAAAACATATGAATTCATTCAATGTCAAAAATGCATTCCATTTTTTCAATACGATTTTTGCTTCGTAAAATAAAACTACCACGATCGACCGGTTCAACCGCTTTGAGAATCGCCACCATCATGATAACAGGTTTAAAATTACTTAAATAAACCGTCGCCATTCGTTACTAGTTTACTCAGCAAACGGTGAACGTCTGCCGCAATCGGACGAAAACTTATTCTTTGTGTGATTTTTTTAAGCGATGTTGTGGCTTTTAATAGGATTGGTTACCTTTTTTATTTTGTTGTATTTGTATTGGACTAGGACCTTTGATTACTGGAGCAAGAGAGGTGTCAAGCATGACCCGCCCATCCCCTTCTTCGGCACCGCCAAGCGGCAGTTCCTGCAGCAGATCAGCTACGCCGACATCTACGACGAGATGTACTGGAAGTACCCCAAGGAACGATTCGTCGGCTACTACCTCACGACCACGCCGCTCCTCATCCTGAGAGACCCGGAGCTCGTCAAACGTGTCTTAGTTTCAGATTTCGGTCACTTCTACTCAAGAGCATTGCACCCGCTCGATAAAGTCCCTGAACCGATGTTGAACAACCTGTTTTCATGTGAAGGTGACCTATGGAGATTGTTAAGACAGAGAATGACACCTGCTTTCACCTCTGGAAAGTTAAAGGCCATGTTCCCGTTGATCGTGTCAAGAGCCGAAAAGTTGCAACTAGTTGCTGCTGAAGCTGCTTCTTCTAATGCTGAGGTTGATGTTAGAGACCTGATGGCACGGTACACTACAGATTTTATTGGTGCTTGCGGATTCGGCATTGACACCGACACCCTCAACGATGAAAACTCGCTGTTCAGGAAACTGGGGCGTCGCATCTTCACCCAGACAACTCGGGATGTTGTGGCATCAATTCTAAAATACATGGCACCTAGTTTGTTCACCAGTTTAACTTTCGTGCCACCAGAAGTTACATCCAATACTATTTCTCTGGTGAAGACAATAATGCAACAGAGAGATTACAAGCCGTCTGGTAGAAATGACTTCATTGACATGCTTCTTGAGTTAAAGCTTAAAGGGAAAATTACTGGAGACTCTCTGGAAAATAAGAACGCTGATGGCTCACCGTGCATTGCCGAGTTTGAGTTCGATGACATCCTGATGGCTGCCCAAGTGTTCGTGTTCTTTGCGGCCGGGTTCGAGACGTCGTCGTCTGCGACCAGCTACACTCTGCACGAGCTCGCTCACCATCCAGAATATCAAAAAAAATGCCAGGATGAAATCGATGCAGTGCTTGCCCGTAATGATAACAAATTGTCTTATGACTCTTTGAAAGAGATGAAATATTTAAACATGTGTTTCAGGTAAGCCATCCTATTTTTTTCTTTTTGACCCAAATGTTGTCACAAGTATGGACCTGCAGCTCAAACAGTGCCTGAGTGTGGACAATACAATACAATACAAGAACTCTTTATTGAACACCACATAATAAACAAAACAGAAAAAAAGGTACTTACAAAGAAAATGCAAGGTAGCAATGAGCGGCCTTATCGCTACATAGCGATCTCTACCAGGCAACCATAACTGAACCATACCCAACGTCGAATGTGGTTTTCTTTTTAAATATGAATCCTCACGCTAGACAGCTTACGATTAGTGCTGTGACATCTTAATTATTCAAATTCAAATTCAAAACATTTAATTCAGACCATGTCCATAAAGTGTTAGTTTACAATTACCATATCCTATGTTAGTTTAATCTAAATCTAGGTTTACATAATATTATAAACTATGCCTCTGGATCCCATATGCACGGAATCCCAGTGTTTCCAGAAAGCAATAGTTATGTATTTTCCTTTGTAATGCAACACTTATTTCAATAATTTTAGTGAAGCCCTACGAGTATTCCCATCCCTCGGCTACCTGATCCGTAAATGCGAGAAGCCGTACACCATCCCGGACACGGACATTACGATCGACAAGGGCGTGAAGGTGGTAATCCCGGTGAAGTCGCTGCACGCGGACCCGCTGTACTGGGACAAGCCGGAAGAGTTCCGCCCGGAACGCTTCCATCCGGACAACATTTCGAATATCAATAAACATCTATATTTGCCGTTCGGAGAGGGACCGAGAGCTTGTATTGGTGAGTTTTTAAGTAAATCGATGTAGGTGCTATAGACAATCTGCAGATACCTGCTTAATTTTTTATCATCTAATTTATTTATAAATGGGACTTTGATTCATGGTTAGCAGAGTAAACCTATTTATTTAGATAGGTATCGATCTGACGATGACTGGCTGGTGTTTTTTTTGACTGATTAAGAGTAGATATACGTCTTCTTCGTAGCTGGTTTCATTATAATCAGAATATTGTGGTTTCGTAGTTAGGCCAAGCACGAGCACACCTTTTTGAAACCTGCGTCACGTAAAATCGAATAGTAAACGTTGTCGAGTTTGTATGACGTTTGGAACAACGCCCGCCCGTGAGCGTATTTGGAACTAAAATTTAGAATGAGGTTTCTCGATCTCGATACGATAACCGTAACGTTACGCAGCATTCGTAAAGTCGTGCTCGACTCTCAGACCCGACTAGATTGTCAATGGTATTGTTAAAATGAAAGTACTTGACAATAATCCTCGTGAAAATATAGCCCAGATCCTAACCAGTCTTCATTACCGTTATTTTAGGTGAGAGGCTGGGACAAATGCAGTCCCTGGCAGGCTTGGCGGCGATTCTCAGCCAGTTCTCAGTGGCCCCTAGCCAGAGTACGATCCGCCGACCCATCGTCGACACGAAGGTGATGGCGGTACAAAGCGTCCTCGGGGGGATACCACTGGCTCTAATTGCAAGGAAGAAGATACAATGAGCAATTTCGACGGTACTCTGACTCAACCTCGTATATAAACTTTGACGGAATTGGAATAACGACCCGCTCGCGGTCTAGAGTGGTTATTCTAATTTGGCCAAAGCTTACATATATACGAGGTTGAGTTAGAGTACCGACGATTTGTGGATTGAAGTTGACACAGTACAAAATCATTGTGTTGGGTAATCTACAAATAAAGCACCGAGATTGCTCTTGCACAAGCGTTATGTCCGTATTTATATAACCACTACACCAAGTCTTGCCCAGTCAAAGTCTATTGAGGTTTGGCGAGAATTTGGCATTAGGTATCTAGTTGAAAACCACATCTCAAACGACTATTTTTTTTAACCCCCGACGAAAAAGAGAGGTCTTATAAATTTGACCTGTGTATCTGTGTATCTGAGTGTCTGTGTATCTGTGTATATGTCTGTGGCATCATAGCTCGCAAGCGGATGGACCTATTTAGATGCGGTTTTTTTTAATCGAAAGCTAGGTAGTTTAATCAATATAGTTCTTACCTAAGGTTCATTAAAATCGGTTCTCCCGGTTTTGAAATATTGAACTTGGAAATGGCAATGTCGGGGCTTTATCAACTTTTCTAAGTTGGTTATTATGTAATGTGATTGGTTGGTTCTCTCTCCGCTCCGCTACGCTTCAATGAAAGTGTACTATATAGGAGAGTTTGCGCACTGCATCCGATCTGCATCCGTGAAATGACGGTCCGAAGTATCAATAGTAGGTACTTACTATTTGTAGGTATAAGAATGACGGAATTCAGGTCTAGTGCGCAATTCTCACACAAATAGTATACCTACTTTGCCCCTTTGGCTTCTTCACTTACTCTATAAGCCGTTTATTTTAAGATTTGATTGGGAATTCGCACCCTTTTTAAAGGAAAACGTTGACACTATTTAAAACTGTATTATCTTCTCTGATGAAGCTAATAAAGGTTATTACATGTATTTTTTTCCCATTAGTCCTTGAATTGTCAAAAAGAAAGACGCGAATTCGGTGCGTTGTATGAAGATAAGATTAGATAGTTACTAAGCTTATAATTATTATGTTAGCACTGGTAGCATTAAAAAATGCTGCATCGAAATGTTTACATATTTTATCGGAACAAAGATTATAGGTTATCAAAACTGTGATACCCTTATGAATGTTATTTCGATTGTAGTTTAATGAAGAAAATAAAACAAGCTACTACAATAATATCCTAAGATTTTAAATTGCTTATTAAGGTTACACACAAGTTTTATAACACACAATAATGAAGACATAGCAGAAAATTGTATTAGAGTTAATAATGTGTGTTTGTTGATACCTAGACACTTCTGTGCCCTAAGCACGACTTGTCGAATCCTGCGTCACGTAAATTCGAATAGTAAACTATGACGAGTTTGTATGACGTTTGGAACAGCGCCCGCCCGTGAGCGTATTTGGAACTAAAATTTAGTATGAGGTTTCTCGATCTCGATACGATAACCGTAATGTAACGCAGGATTCGACAAGTCGTGCTTAGGGCACTGATCGAGTATTCATGTTCCACGATCGTCAAAATTGTGTTTGGTGTTTCGAATAAAAAGAAAACCAAGTAAGTGTTATTTTCACTATTTCACTACTTACATAAGTGATAACAATACATTTAATCATCTTGCAGCGTCTACAAACATACTCGTAATATAGTGAAATAAACGGATCACTCACGTATGTCAGTCGAGTATAGCTCGACTGTTTCGGACTAATCCGTAGTCCTTCCTCTGGGAGCACACGCCACGCCGGTGGCGAGACGTAAACTGCGCGCCGCGGCTCTGCTCGCGCGGCTGCTCGGCGCAGCTTACGGCGGCTCACAACTACCCTCGTTTTCATCGTCATTTTAATTATTGTCAAAAGTGGGGTAGCACACTACACTAATCACATCACTTTGTAAAGGCTCGTTCACACTAGCTGTTGATGCAGTATTCAACACAGTTTTCCAACTTGGGGGCACTGACCATCCACCATCACGGTTGAAATTGGGATGACGACTAATTGGGATGATTGGGATGATGAGCAGCCGCGCGAGCAGAGCCGCGGCGCGCAGTTTACGTCTCGCCACCGGCGTGGCGTGTGCTCCCAGAGGAAGGACTACGGATTAGTCCGAAACATGTCTAGCTATACTCGACTGACATACGTGAGTGATCCGTTTATTTCACTATGATTGAGTCTCACGGTAATTTTACGTTAAAATACTCGTAATATACTTACTGCGTAACTACAATGAGATTAGTAAGCTAGCGTTAGTGTGGAAAGTCTGGACTAGTGCCCAGGGTTCAAAGGAAGGGGCCCCCTGGTTAGGACCAGAGTTGACTGGGACATAGTGTCAGGGACTAGGGTTAGAGCTGGCCCTAGCCCTTGATCGAAGTAGTTTGACATTGGGCCTCGCCCTCATAATATTAAAAGGTCCAAGGCCCCCAATAGAATAAAGACGGCCCCGACTCATTTTAAACTTAAGGCCATATTCACACAGTGCCATCAAAATCGCCGCCGTGATAGCCTAGTGGTTTGACCTTTCAAGCAGAGGGTCGTGGATTCGAGCCCCGCCGCGCACCTCTGTGTTTTCTAGAATTTATGAGCGATATTTCATTTGTAATTTATCACGAACTTTTCGGTGAAGGAAAGCATCGCTAGGATACCTGCAAACTATTACGACGCAATTCAATGGCGTGTGTGATGTTCCCAATCTCTCGTGGGAATTATAGGCCCATCGATCTAATTTTTTTATAACGATTCACTGGACTCAGGTCTCAGGTCAGGTCAGGACATATGGGCCTAAACAGTCATCTCTTTCTAAACAGACGAATGACAGTTCATTTCCCAAAACGCTTTTTTTTCAGAAACTGCAAGTATTTCAGGATTTATTTCAGGGCCATCTCGTAGAACCCTATTGGTTAGGTTAGGTTTGTTTCAAAAAATCCTGAAATATTTACAGTTTCGGGAAAAAAGCACTTTGGGAAATGAAGCGTTTGGCAAAAGTTTTTTTTGGGAAACATTAGTAAACCGGCAGACATGAATACACTTTATCTCGGTGATAATTTTTCTTACTAGTGTAAATACGGGTTCACTTTTAGTAGTCATTAGTGTTGTAAGAATTACAGATAAGGAACTTGTATGTGTTCTGAGTACCGCGCCGCGCGTCAAAGCTACCGAACAACGGATATATAAAAATAATTAAGTACCGATAGTGCACGTGTCCTTCGACCTCGACATTGGCGGAAACATCGATGGCACCGATGGAGATATACCTTTTAAAAATTAATTGAATTTTAAGATAAGGAAGCTATTTTATAAGCATGTTAGAGTGCATACTTGATAACGTGATCAAAAACATTTTGATTTAAATTTGCGGCAGATATGGTTATCTTTTCACTTACAGTCCTTCGTTAGGTAATGATCAATGTGATTTTTTTTGTTTTTTTTTTTACTTAAGTATTTGTTGAACATAGGTACATTACAAAGTTCTTAAGAGTAAAGGGATTCACTATGATACGTTACATGTCATGTAGTTTTAAATTGCTAGCAATATAAAGCTTAGTTACTTTGATTAAAGCCGTGGGAATCTAGACCATCTGTTACTCCAGTGTATTAGTTAATAAGTAGCTATATTTTTATCCCTATTGCCATTGATATAAAGATCAGGATAAGTCCATTGGAAAGTTTTGAACACAGGAACGGCGAAGCGAGTCTGCACTCCGCACCCGGCACGCGGCGCGCAACTCATATCTCTGGCATTAGTTAGTGCCACAAAGTAACAAAAACGGAGTAGGCACCGAAAGGCCCGTAAATATGCTATATTAAGTATAAGTATATGCCTATCATCATATTTGCAATGGTCGCAAAAACAACTCCAGTTGTTTAATATAATTGTCAACAATCGCAAGAGGTCATCTCGCAAAATTACGATGAAAACGGTCAATGCATTATGCTCAATTAAATAGTATCATGGCCCTCTGCACATCGAACATTATTTACTCAAGTATTTAGATGATGAATTGTGCAACGAGCGACTATAAAGGCAGCAACGGCCCCTGCACATATTAGATACTTATAAATTTGTATACATTTGTAGACATTTTTGTTTTTCGCGATGTACGAAAAAACTGTGACCGCCTGCGGGGAAACCGCGGACTCCATCATAATCATACAATTTTGCTACCCCATTTACCCACAGGACAAGTTAAAATACTTAGTACAGCATATTCTTAATTTATTTCAAAAAAATAAAATACAGTTGGTAAATTTTATTAGTAAGCGGAAGTCTAATAGTCTTAACAGTGGTCCGTAAACACAGATTAATGATGACGGCGATTTTTGGATTCCCTTCTACTTTAGTCTTACTGTAGCTTCTTCCTCGCAACGAGAGACAATGGCAGTCCGCCTCGAATGCTCTGAACAACCACAACTGTTGGATCAATGGGCGGGTGTCGGACGGTGTTAGCGCTGGGAGCCACCGAGAAACGGCTGAGCAGCGCAGCCATACCCGCCAGCGACTGCATGTGGCCCAGTCGCTCGCCTGCAAAACAAAACAGTTTATTACCTAACTATGTATTACACACCTTGGTCTGTACAAAAGACCTTCCAGTATCAATCATATATTTCATGAAACGTTTGAGTGGTAGTCGTGCGCTCCCAGAGGAATTAGTCCCAAACATGTCGGGCTAAATTCAACTTGTATGTAAGTGATTCGTTTATTCCACTATGATCAATCATATCTGTTGTTAACTCACCAATACAAGCTCTTGGTCCCTCTCCGAATGGCAAATACACATGTTTATTGATTTTAGCAGCATTGTCCGGAAGGAAGCGTTCCGGACGGAACTCTTCCGGTTTGTCCCAGTACAGCGGGTCCGCGTGCAGCGACTTCACCGGGATTATCACCTTCACGCCCTTGTCGAGCGTGATGTCCGTGTCCGGGATGGTGTACGGCTTTTCGCATTTACGCATCAGATAGCCGAGGGATGGGAAGACCCGCATGCCTTCGCTGAAACGTGGAAATTCAATTAATGTTGGCTCAAACAAGATTAACGAAACTATAAAAAAAAACAAAGACAGGAATGACAGGATTTCATTGATTGGGGTAATATTTGCCTACCCATGCACGCCACGCCAGCTGGCATGACTTGTTAGTTCGGAGTTTTTGGTGGTAAAGTATCTTCGATTCGCAATTAATCGATAAAATAGACGTTGCAAATAAACATAATGTAATCCTTACTAGAAACACATCTCTAAATACTTCATCTCTTTTACAGCTTCATAAGACAGTTTATTTCCATGTCGCGCTAAAACTTCGTCAATTTCCTTCTGGCATTTATTTTGGTATTCCGGATGGTGAGCGAGCTCGTGCAGAGTGTAGCTGGTCGCAGACGACGACGTCTCGAACCCAGCCGCAAAGAAAACGAACACTTGGGCAGCCATAAGCACATCATCGAACTCCATCTCGACTAACTGCGCTGAACCATCAGGATTTTTACTTTCCAGCGAGTCTCCTGAGAGTTTTCCCTTCGCTTTCAGTTCAAGGAGCACATCTATGAAATCATTCCTGCCCGATGATTTATAATTCCGTCTTTCCATGATAGTCTTGACCAGTGAAATAGTACTGTGCTCCACGTAAGGTGGTATAAAGTGTAAGCTCGTAAACAAACTTGGCATCAAGTATTTTAAGATCGCAACTAGCGCGTCACGCTTTGTGTTAGCGAAAATCCGTTTTCCTAATTTTCTGAACAGTGAGTTTTCGTCACTGAGTGTGTCAGTGTCGATGCCGAAACCACAGGCCCCTATGAAATCTGTGGTGTAACGCGCCATGACTTCTCTTATATCGACTTCTGACCCTGAAGATGCCGCTTCGGCAGCAAGTAACTGGAGTTTTTCAGCTCTTGTAACAATCAAAGGAAACATAGCCCTTAACTTTCCCGAAGTAAAGGCGGGTGTCAACCTTTGTCGCAACAGTTTCCATAAATCGCCTTCACATGAAAATATATTATTAAGCATCGGTTCAGGTACTTTATCTAACGGATGCACAGACCTACCATAAAAATGGCTGAAATCCGATACTAGAACACGTTTGACGAGCTCCGGGTCTCTTAGGATGAGGAGCGGCGTGGTCGTGAGGTAGTAGCCGACGAATCGTTCCTTGGGATACTTCCAGTACATCTCGTCGTAGATGTCGGCGTAGCTGATCTGCTGCAGGAACTGCCGCTTGGCGGTGCCGAAGAAGGGGATGGGCGGGTCATGCTTGACACCTCTCTTGCTCCAGTAGTCGAAAGTCCTGGTTCCGTAGTAGTAAATCAGAACAAAAATAGCAACTATCCCCGTTGCTATCAACAACATGTTGGTACACGACTTTCGTCAAAGTCAATAGCTCAAATACTGACGAAGATTTTTTTTTTTACAATATTATTAATTATCTTATCTGACCAATACATTTCAAGTAATTTGGAGTATTATTAACTAAAAGTCATGACGCACATAGGAAGGATAAGGAAAGTAAATGTAATTTGTAATAATCAGCACAATTTATCATTTTAATTGATGTTACAAACACCGAAAACCCCATGATGATGTTGGCGAACATTTTTGAACGAGAGGTTTGTAGGGTTCATAGGAATCAAAAACATCCTACATTCACAGTTCGTAGTACTCGTGACGTGATTAAGTCCCGAGTTCGTCATAATAACGTACCACTCTTGTCAGAATAGTGCTGTCAATACAGCTGAGGTTTTATTTATCCATTCCATTTATTTAAGGGGCTCTTTTTTTCGTATTTAATACTTATTATATCTGCATCACAAGGAAGTCGTAAATATTCAAGTCGCAATTAATATTCTGTCACTACATCATAAGCATAATTTACTTTGACTTGTGACATACACCAATGTATATAGAATAGGAGAATTTAATAGGCTAGGAGTTCCACGTTTAACATTATTATCATACCTTTTTTATAATCATTATCATCATCACCATCATCATGATCTGCACTGCTGGGCACAGGACTTTATTTATAATATTTGAAAAATGAATGGGGTGGGGTGAGGAAGGCGCAAACGTTCAAGTTGACAGCTCTAAAACTGACTAAGATATATTATTTTTTACAAAATTACTTGCCATCTTATTTGACCAATTCTGTCAAGTCATTTTGAGTATTATTAACGAAAATTCATGACGCACATAGGAAGGATAAGGAAAGTAACCGTAATATATAGTTAAGTACCTAATTTGATGTCACAAACACAGAATAACCCTTAAGATGTTGTTGGCAAACATATTTGAACGAGAGGTTTTTAGGGAATGTAGGGTTCATAGGAATCCGAATCGTACCACTCTTGTCAGAATAGTGCTGTCAATACAGCTCAAATTGATGTGTTATCCATTTCATTGATTTAACAAGAAACGGAATGGGCATTGGGCAAATCGTACTTAAACAAATGTGGTATAGTCAAATTGCCTTTATAACAAATTCATCATGACTCGTCGAAAACAGTAGTAACGAGAAGTTATGCAAAGTCACCTAATTATGTTATTAACAATCGTAATGATTTATCTGTAGAACTGTAGCTGGCTCTATGTTTATTTTTAACATGTATTGTGCCGACGGCTGGACAAATATAGTCCATCTTTGAAAACAGGTACATTGAAATCACTCTGTCGAGTTTGCCCATCACAAGAGAACAATACTTGACGTAAATTGATGTCAAGTATTTTGGTCTGTCTCATTTGTCATGGTCAAATTCCGAGTAATTATTTGTCTTTTTTTTTATAGGTACGAAAAGGAATGCAAACGAGCAAGTGGGTCACCTGATGGTAAACGATCATCATCGCCTATAGACAACCGCAAATGCAAGGCAAATGCGTTGCCAACCTAGACAGCTAACGCTTGTTAACGCTTAGCTTGTTTCGTAGCTTGTCTGAGGCGAAGTTATCTCATTATGTCATTCGTCATGATCATCGTGATGTAGTTTGATTACGTCTTATTACAGGCAATCTCCTTTTATATCTGACCAGAAACTTTTGAAGCTATCGGTATAAATCTTTACATTAGATACATAGTAGTAGGATAGTCTAGTGGTGGTTAGAGAATCTGACTATGAAGCTTTGATGTTTAATATGTATGTAAGTTTATCCAGCAGTGGTGTCAATAAAATTGTCCCACAATATTATTATTTTGTAAGATATTGAAAGATTATTAGGTTGTTAGCGTCTTGCAATTGGATAACTAGGTACTGTTCATTTATTATTCAAACCTCGTGTAGTCCTAGATTACTGCGTAAGCGTATGGTCTAGTGAAAAAAAACGGATCGCTCACGTATATAAGTCGAGTTTAGCCAGACTTGTTTCGGAATAATTCTTAGTCTTTCCTCTGGGAGCGAACGACCCAGAGACAGCTATATGTTGGCCAAACTCGACTTACATACGTGAGTGATCCGTTTTATTTCACTATGATTGAGTCTCACGGTAGTTTCATATTAAAAGTGTGTTGTGTTTTTAAAAGTACCTAGTTGTTATTTGACACAAATCTATAATATTAAAATATTCTGTGTTAACACAACTGCAAAGAGACAAATCATTCTCACGGTTTCTCTCCGCTTTTGCTAGTCAACAGAATATCGCTCTTAGCAAACATGCTAACGATATTTTTATGCGCATCAAAGCAAAGACCTAAATAATAACAAAACGGGTTCAATTGCACGAATGTCAACTGTTACTGTTTGTATTTCGTTTATTCATTAGAAGTGATTATCAATCAGCTGTAGGTTTATTTCATTTCACATTTCATTCAGACAGTCATTGTCGTTTCATTGTTGTTTCTTTCGCGCAACAAGGGATACTGGTATTCCTCCTTTGATGCTCTGCACGACTGTGTCCGATGGATTGATAGGCGGGTGGCGGACAGTGTTAGCGCTGGGAGCCACCGAGAAACGGCTGAGCAGCGCAGCCATACCCGCCAGCGACTGCATGTGACCCAGTCGCTCGCCTGCAAAACAAAAACAGCTTATAAAGACCACACGATCAGTTTTATTTTTAACCGACTTTAAAAAAGGAGGAGGTTCTACGTTCCACTGTATGTATTTTTTTTTTTATGTATGTTCATCGATTACTCCGTCAATTGTAGACCGATTTTCAATTTTTTTTTTTTATTTGAAAGGGTATACTCCTGAGGTGGTCCCATTGTCACCAAGTCATGATCTGATGATGGGATCCCAGGGAAATCGAGGGCAACCCTCAAATTTTACGGGCACGTACTATGTGTTTCATATATTTTCTAAGGTTATTCAAGTATTTGCGTCTGGAAGTCATCATTTCATGATGATGAGCTGATGATGGAAGGTACAACTCCTTAGCGGTTAGGAGTTGGAGGATAATTCTGAAAATGTTAAATCATTATTCGAAACGGTATACTCCTGAGGTGGTCCCACTGTCACCAAATCATGATCTGATGATGGGATCTCAGGGAAATCGAGGGCAATGTATGTTCATCGATTACTCCGTCAATTGTAGACCGATTTTCAAATATTTTTTTTATTTGAAAGGGTATACTCCTGAGGTGGTCCCATTGTCACCAAGTCATGATCTGATGATGGGATCCCAGGGAAATCGAGGGCAACCCTCAAATTTTACGGGCACATACTATGTGTTTCATATATTTTCTAAGGTTATTCAAGTATTTGCGTCTGAAAGTCATCATTTCATGATGATGAGCTGATGATGGAAGGTACAACTCCTTAGCGGTTAGGAGTTGGAGGATAATTCTGAAAATGTTAAATCATTATTCGAAACGGTATACTCCTGAGGTGGTCCCACTGTCACCAAATCATGATCTGATGATGGGATCAAAGGGAAATCGAGGGCAATGTATGTTCATCGATTACTCCGTCAATTGTAGACCGATTTTAATTATTTTTTTTTATTTGCAAGGGTATACTCCTGAGGTGGTCTCATTGTCACCAAGTCATGATCTGATGATGGGATCCCAGGGAAATCGAGGGCAACCCTCAAATTTTACAGGCACGTACTATTTGTTTCATATATTTTCTAATGTTATTCAAGTATTTGCGTCTTTTTGTCATCATCTCATGATGATGAGCTGATGATGGAAGGTACAACACCTTAGCGGTTAGGAGTTGGAGAATAATTCTGAAAATGTTAAATCATTATTCGAAAGGGTATACTCCTGAGGTGGTCCCACTGTCACCAAATCATGATCTGATGATGAGATCTCAGGAAAATCGAGGGTAACCCTCAAATTTTATAGGCACGTATCATGTGTTTCATATATTTTTTAAGGCTATTTAAGTATTTGCGTCAGGTAGTCATCATGTCATGTTGATGAGCTGATGATGGAAGGTACAACTCCTTAACGGTTGGGAGTTGGAGGATAATTCTGAAATTGTTAAATCAACGTAAAATTGTGAAATAAAAATCTTTTAACAAAAAAGTAAAACCGCCTTCAAAAAAAAAAAAACCTTAGAAAAAAAACGAAAAATAATCCTCTAAAATAATGATAAATAAATAAAATAAAATAAAATGCGTTCGGACAACAGAAACTGAAGCCTAAAGTTTTATGGCCTAGCACTAAGCAGCAGAAATATGAAGTCGGTGCTTCATTCAAAGAATATTCCGCTCGCACCGCACCGACTTCATATTTCTGTTGCTTAGTGCTAGGCCATAAAACTTTAGGCTGTAGTTTCTGTTGTCCGAAATAAACGCATTTTATTTTATTTTATTTATTTATCATTATTTTAGAGAATTATTTTTCAGCTTAAAATAAACCTAATCCTATCTCAACCTAATCTAATTCTACTTATAGTCCACGTAAAAAAAATCCCGAAATATTTTCAGGTTCAGTTGGAGAAAAATTAGGACAAATGATCGTTCGTCCAAACCATACATTAGGATAAACAATTTTATGAGATACGAAGGGCACCGATCCGTAACACTAGAGGGATTGCAGGGATTGCAGATACGTTGGCAGCCTAGAGGTTTAAGATAAAAATGGATCAACTGGATCATCTGGTGATAAGTGATCAACCCTGCCCATCGACATCACATCATAGGGATCCATCCTAGAAGGCTAATATATGCCTCTTGTGCAAGTAAATTCTCCGACTGTCTTACTCTCTATGTCGGAACACACCCGTGTAAGCACTGGTGCTTGGTGGCAGAATTAACGAGTAAGATGGTGGGTGCGATCCGGAAGGACCTTGAACGACGCCCTACTACCAAAAACTTTCAAGCTCGCACTTTAACTCACCAATGCAAGCTCTTGGTCCCTCTCCGAACGGCAAATAACAATGCTTCTTGATTTTAGAAGCATTGTCCGGATGGAAGCGTTCCGGACGGAACTCTTCCGGCTTGTCCCAGTACAGCGGGTCCGCGTGCAGCGACTTCACCGGGATTACCACCTTCACGCCCTTGTCGAGCGTGATGTCCGTGCCCGGGATGGTGTACGGTTTCTCACATTTACGCATCAGGTAGCCGAGGGATGGGAAGACCCGCATACCTTCGCTGAAAACATAAGTAGTTAAATGTCAAACAATCTGCATTTTAGATAGCAAAACATTTGTTTTAATTTACTTACTGGTAACAGCATCATTATTTAAATCTCAATAATTATCTTTGACACAAGATAAAGTGGTTAAAGATGAGTCTGTGTCGAGGATGTTGTTATTATGTCTTTGAACCAATAGATTAATTTATATCAATTCAATGATCTTGTATTTTTTCTCATTATTTTTTTTGTTCTTACGGTTTTCCCGTCAAAATGTATACTTTAAATACTCGCTGAATGAAAAATATGCTGGTATAGCACGTGACACGGAATGTCAAGGAATTGGGTTATTTTTGTGGTTTTCTGTGTATTCTCATTTCAGTGAGTATTTAAATTGTGATACTTGATTGATATGATCATTACCTGAAACACATTTCCAAATACTTCATCTCTTTTACAGCTTCATAAGACAGTTTATTTCCATGTCGTGCCAAAACTTCGTCGATTTCTTCCTGGCATTTCCTTTGACATTCCGGATGGTGAGCGAGCTCGTGCAGAGTGTAGCTGGTCGCAGACGACGACGTCTCGAACCCGGCCGCAAAGAACACGAACACTTGAGCAGCCATCAGTACATCATCAAACTCTATCTCGGTGATGCTCGCCGAACCGTCAGGGTTCTTCTTCTCCAGAGAGTCTCCCGTGAGTTTACCCTTCCCTTTTAGCTCGAGAAGCGTGTCTATAAAATCATTCCTGCCTGATGGCTTATAATCTCGCTTCATCATTATTGTCTTTACCAATGAAATAGTATTTTTCTCCACATAAGGTGGTGCAAAATGGAAACTAGTGAACAAACTAGGCAGCATGTATTTAAGAACTGCGACAATCGCGTCGCGTCTTGTGTTAGCAAAAATGCGTTTCCCTAATTTTCTGAACAGCGAGTTTTCGTCACTAAGTGTGTCAGTGTCGATGCCGAACCCGCAAGCTCCTATGAAGTCTGTAGTATAACGAGCCATGATATCTCTTACATCTACTTCGGATCCGGTGGACGCCGCCTCAGCGGCAACTAACTGCAATTTCTCAGCTCTTGACACGATGAGAGGAAACATAGCCTTCAATTTTCCCGAAGTAAAAGCAGGTGTCAACCTTTGTCTTAATAGTTTCCACAAATCACCTTCGCAGGAAAATATGTTCGTTAGCATTGGCTCAGGTGGGTCATCAAGCGGATGGACTGACCTTGAGTAGAAGTGACCGAAATCTGAAACTAAGACACGTTTGACGAGCTCCGGGTCTCTCAGGATGAGGAGCGGCGTGGTCGTGAGGTAGTAGCCGACGAATCGTTCCTTGGGGTACTTCCAATACATCTCGTCGTAGATGTCGGCGTAGCTGATCTGCTGCAGGAACTGCCGCTTGGCGGTGCCGAAGAAGGGGATGGGCGGGTCATGCTTGACACCTCTCTTGCTCCAGTAGTCGAAAGTCCTGGTTCCGTAGTAGTAGACTATAACCAGAATGGCAACAACCCCTGCTGCTAGCAATAGCATGTCTGCAGTCGATTTGTTGACACGACTGTGATCTAATCCGACCAGTCAATGACTGAAAGCGAATTAAGCTTTATTTTATATACTCATAGTAACTATCTAATCTGCCACCTGCTTGGTCTTATCAATTTACCTAGTAATTAAGAAAGTGAGAATGCACAAATAATTATTATGAGATAAAAGATAAGGCTTTAAAAACAGCCATTGTAGTACTCCTTAATTATTTACATGTAGTACCTATTATTGCTAAATATTTGAATCAAAATATCCAAACACGACAAAACTAGTCATGTTTTTTTTTATTTCTTAGACTATTGTACTTATGTACAAAATAATAAATAAATGTAAGTAATTGCTCCATTCTGGTGTAAGGTGAATGTGTAGCAATAATTGACAAACTTTATCTTGCCTTGTATTTATATCCAATGAGTCTATAATTGGGTGAACACACTTTATATAGGTACCTACATTATTGTTCATGAATTGTCATAATTTTTTTACATTTTAACTCGCTTTTTCGCTAGGTATTTCAGTTGAAGTCCCTCGACTCTACCTTAAGCCCTATTCTAACCTCACCGCTGACAATAATTGTACCCTACGAACCAACGAACTTTAGCGTCCCACCATACGAACCTGTGCTGCCTTACAGTTGCCTCAGGTCTATGCGTCTGGTCGCTGCATTGTTCATACTTAGCTTTAGACGAAAACGGGACTTATCACGGGACTTATTATACCAAGTGTGGTGCTTAGATTTCTCGGATAATGGAAACTTGGGCATAAGGTGTGGACTATAAGTATGTGTGTGAATTGAAAGCTGAGCAAGGTAATTGTAGTATTCAGGGAACGATATAAATGATACACACTGGTTGGCTTGTCCAGAGTAACTGATTTTATTTAAACATAGGTTTACCCACATATTACAATCTCTCAAGTACCCTACACGTTAAGCATCTACGACATCTCCCTTTTTCTAATTAATAACTAACAGATTTGATAAGTTTTATAGTAAAGCAAATAACAGTTGCACCACAGTTATTAAACTGCTTTCTTATAGCTATCCTACTATTTACCCATCACCAAAATAATTAATATATAGCTTAACTGAGTTACAATAAGTACTAATTTTCTTATTGAAGTAAAAAATAAAACAAAGCTATTTTTCTTTTAATTAAGAGGTAAGTAATTGGAAAAGGAATAAGCAATTTACTTGGTTTTGGAAATAAAAAAAATCAAGAATGAGATCGCAAGGTCTACAACTGACTTTTTAACTGATTCAATAATTTAAGTATAATAGTTGATTGGTTCCTATGGTTACAGTAAAGTTTAGGCAAATGAGCCATTACATGATATTATAATATAATCTATTATTTATTATTACCGGTAAGCAACTAAAAAAAATGTGTGATTTAATTAATATCGCTCTGGATAACGTACGACGCGGCCGCTTCGAGTCACATAGGGCGCGGCTGCGGAGCGGGGCGGGGGCGCCGCCGGGCCCGCAGCCACAGGCGCTGGTGGCGCTGTCGATGGACCAGGCTGCTGCGCATCGGCCGGATCCTGGTCCATATGCAGCGGTTCGTATCGGTTACGACTCTCAACGGTAATCCCATTACTATTGGCTAATTTTAGGATATGACTTCGATTGCGCCTTAAAATACTACCGTTGTGCACTTTCAACAAATATGTTCGCCCTCCTAGGACCCTCAGTATACACGCTTTTATCCATAGCGGGCCGTCACGTACGCGCACTTCTTCTCCTGGCAACAGTGGAGGTAATGACCTGGTACCCTTATCATAATGACTTTTCATCTTGTCTATTCGGTCCCCTCTCTCACTTCTCACCCGGCTGTTCTTGGGTGTGCACGGCACTAGCACCTTCTGACTCACTGGTAATCTAGTATTTAACGCCCTGCCCATTAACAGCTGTGCCGGTGAATGACTTTCTCCAGTTACGGGCGTGTTCCTGAAATTTAACAACGCTAACTGCCATTCAGTATCGTCTTCACTAGCTTTCTTGAGCATTCTTTTAACAGTTTGTATATTTCTCTCAGCTAATCCATTCGACCTGGGGTACAGCGGTGAACTAGTGTCATGCGTAAACTCCCATTGCGTCGCAAACCGCTTGAACTCTGCCGATGTGAACTGCGTTGCATTATCGGTCACTATTCTTCTGGGTATTCCGAACCTCGAAAACATGTTTTTCATCCTCACAATAACTGTTGCACTATGCAAATTAGGTAACGTGACTACTTCTACAAATTTCGAGTAGTAATCCACCACTAGAAGGTAGTGAACTCGGTTGAGCTCGAAGATGTCCGCAGCCAGCACTTCCCACGGCAGCGCGGGCACCGCATGCGGCTGCAGCGGCTCGCGCGGCGGCCTGGCGCGGTGGCGGGCGCACGTCTCGCAGCGCGCCACTAGCTCCTCTATCTCCGCGCCCATGCCCGGCCACCACACCGCGTCACGTGCACGCCTTTTACTCTTTTCTATCCCTAAATGACCCTCATGGACGCGTTCCAACACTTCTTTACGAAGTGCGATTGGAATAACGATCTTATCATTTCTGAATAAAATACCATTAATAACGTGTAACTCGCCTCTCATTGTCCAATACGCACGCGCTTCTATTTTGACCTGTTTTTTATTTCGCGGCCACCCATTGCAGTAGTAATTACAGACGCACGATAGTATGCCATCTCTACCGGTTTCTATTTTAATTTGCTGTAACTTTCCCGGCGTAGCATTTAAACTGTCATATAACGCATTAACGTGAATAACTACATCATCACAGACCTCTGTGTCCTCCCCGCGGTCAACTGCTGCCCGCGATAATGCGTCTGCTATGAACATTAACTTCCCCGGTGTATATACGATTCGAAGACAATACGACTGCAACCGAAGTAACATACGCTGCAACCTGGCCGGCGTTTCATTTAGTGACTTTTTAAATATAGCTTCCAGCGGTTTATGGTCACTCTCAATTGTCACCTGATCATGGCCATAAACGTACTGGTGGAACCTGATACACCCAAATACTATCGCCAGCAGCTCCTTCTCGATTTGAGCCCAGCGTCTCTCGGTAGGTCTGAGTGTGCGCGCTGCATACGCCACAGGCCGCCCGCCCTGCAGCAGCACTGCGCCCAGCCCTACGCCGCTCGCGTCCACGGACAGCGTCACCGGCTCCCGCGGCGAGTAGTACCTTAGCACTGGTGCCGCAGTTATTAACACTTTTAATTGCTCGAGTGCCTCGTCGTGAATTTTACACCAGTCGAACTGTACATCTTTTTTTAGTAGTTCTCTTAAAGGCGATGCAACATTCGCATAATTCGGAATAAACCTAGACAAATAGTTAGTGATACCTAAAAAGCGCTCGAGTTCTTTTTTCTCAGTTGGTTTAGGTATCTTCCTAATGGCATCGACCCTTTTTGCATCTGGGCGAATTCCATGCTGACTAAGTACGTGCCCTAAAAAGTTCACTTCCTCAACCCCAAATAGACATTTTTCTTTATTAAATTTGACCCCGTTGCTTCGAGCACGTTTCATGACCTCCTCTAATCGACTGTCGTGCTCAGCTCTGGTAGTACCCCAGACTAAAACGTCATCTGAATAAACTTCCACCCCCGGCATCGAAAATATTTTATACATCTCATGATGAAATATTTCGGGTGCACAATTGATACCAAATGGCATACGCAAAAATCGATATCTTCCGAATGGCGTTGCAAATGTAGTGAGTTTAGAACTAGCTTCATCAATTTTCATCATCCAGAATCCATTCTTAGCATCTAGTTTCGAAAAATACCGGGCTCCTGACAGGCTACTAGTGATCTCTTCAAGCGTAGGCAGCGGAAAGTGACAACGGCGTACGGCTTTATTTAAATGAAATGGGTCTAAACAGATACGAATTTTTTTATTACATTTTTCAACTATTACAATATTTGAAACCCAGTCCGTCGGCAATTCCTCTTTAACAATAATATTTAACTTTTCCATATTTTCTAATTCCTCTTTCAAACGAGGTTGCATTTTGATTGGTATTTTCCTAGATGCGTTAACAACAGGGGGCACGTTTTTATCAATTGATATTTTTGTAATTGAAGGTAAACAACCTATACCCTCAAATATGGTTTCGTCAAACTTAAACATTTTTTGCGATACTTCACAGATACGACCAATTAACTGTAGGTGTTTACATGCATTTAAGCCTAAAAGATTGTTACAGGCAACATTTAAAACATACACTTTTTGCCTTGTTGTGCGATTTTTATACAACAACATAGGTTCAAAAAATCCAACAACTGGCAGTTTTGCCTTACTTATTTCACGCAAAACCATTTTATCTTTCTTTAAAATACTCATTTGAAACCCAGCTTCTTTAAATGTTTGTAACGAAATTACAGACGCATCGGCGCCGCTATCCAACTTAAACTTAATTCCGACATTATCTACACACACAGTCTCATACCACGGCTCGCAGCCTCCTTCATCGTCTAGCGCCTCTAAACGTAAATCACTCAAAAATAACTCACTCTCATCATAGTCCTGTCCATAGTACTCCTCTTCATAGTCCTCCACAGCCTCGCCGACCTGCCTCGACCTACACAGCTTCGCGAAATGACCTACACCGTCACACCTATAACACTGCACATTGCGCGCCCAGCACCTGCCCCCGGGGCCGTGCCTGCGGCCGCAGTTAGCACAAGCGTCGTCGTCGCGGCGCGGCCGCCGCGGCGGCGCATCGCGCGCGGGCCGAGCGCCCCAAGCGCCTCTCGTGGTGCTTCGCCCTCGCGGCGCCCTCGATGTCCACGGCGCTCGTGGCGCGCGGCCAACCTCGTCGAGCGCGCGCGCTGCCGCCGCTGGCGCCGCACCGCCGCCGCACGCCTCCGCTTGCCGACCGGCGCTTTCGCTCGCTCGGCACCACTTCACCGCCTCGTCTAATAATAATCCTTGTTTCGCCAACAATCTTTCACGCATACCCGTGTCCTTGAGTCCTCTGATTATTTGTGTAAGAATTAAACTATTACGCAATTCGCCAAACTCACATGACTTACTTTTTATTTTCAAACTACTTAGAAATTTGTCAAATCCGTCTTCTCGTTGATAAGTCTCAAAAAACCCATGTCTTTCAAAGTTGACATTACGAGCGGGATCACAATGTTTAGCGAATTTTGCAACTAACCCCTCATAATTGTTTTTATCACTCTCACTGATATCTAATTCCTCAAGGATTTCTCGGCCATATTTTCCAATAACATGTAGGAATAATGCACATTTCTCAAATGATGGCGCATTCTGCTTATTCGATGCAATCAAATAGTAGTCGAATGCCGACTTCCACTCTCGCCAATTGCACGATAAATTGCCGTCTTCTATCATGGCTGCCGGTTGCTGCAGCTGCAGCGCCGCGCACACCGCGCTTGCCGCGCTCGGCCCCGCGCCCGACGCCGGTCCGCCGGGAGTACTCTTTTCACTTTGATCAGGCATGTTGTACCACTTTAACACCACCGAAACCAACACAAGCCACACCTGACACCATGTAGTATTCAGGGAACGATATAAATGATACACACTGGTTGGCTTGTCCAGAGTAACTGATTTTATTTAAACATAGGTTTACCCACATATTACAATCTCTCAAGTACCCTACACGTTAAGCATCTACGACAGTAATCACACATTTTAATTGACTAACTGTCACCTTTGCGCTCTCCCCACGCCTCATGCTTTAAGCAAACTAGGCAGGACTTCTTCGTCAGTATCTTCATTGCTGAAGGCATTGTCTAGTCCGAAGCTGTTACACTATGCTTCTCCGTGTTCTTACTTGAGCAGTCTTCAACGCTTCATTGATTTGCTTCGCTTCACGAGGCCATTAAGTATTAGCTCTTTATTAGTCTGACTATAGGGTGGATGAGCGACCGCGTGGGCTATTTCTGTTGACCTTTCCTACCACCACCAGAGGCCCGAGTACGAATTTTCGAATCCTGCGTAACGTTATGGAGATGTATGATGCTCGGAACAGCGCCCGCCCGTGAGCCCATGAAATTTGGAACTAAAAATTTTGTATGAAGTTTCTCGATTTCGTTATGATAACGTTACGTAACGCAGGATTCGAATATTCGTACTCGGGTCTCTGACATCATCATCATCATTTCAGCCGGAAGACGTTCACTGCTGCAAATAAGTAGGCCTTCCCCAAGGATCTCCACCGCGATTGGTCTTGTGATTCCCGCGATATTTAAAAGATCGTATGATCAACACATTTTTGGTGACACGCATTTGGGACAGCCCCAACAAGCATCAGCCAGGATGTACAAGAATAAAAAAGTGTAAGGTGCAAAATTTCTTCTACTTTGTGGCCTACGTGCCAAGACAAAGTCCAATGTCTATCTTAAAAGCGTCAGGATGACTTTTGGAAGATAAAATCACGTGACATGAGCCTGGCTTATGTCAACATCGGCCAAAGTACGAAAAATGTGCAAAATCATTGTTCATCATTGTTGAATACTGAAACATGATTTGTGTTTTTGGATAATTGTTTAGGAAAACTTCGATGGACTTTGAAACTATTCATTGCATTTGTTTTATTTTCCATTGTTTTGTTGCTCATAAAATAGGAAAAACCACCTAATGCAAAACGCAATAGAACTTAATTTGCGAAAACTTGTTAAATACAGGATATGAGGCAAGTTCATGACTGCATTATTAACTACTAATAATACGTATATATACCTACTACTGTTACAATTTACTTTTAAAGTCTAGTTTGTACAAGTAGAAATACATAGACGTTCTTTTAAATAACTGTGAAAGACGGAAACTCGAACTAGGTAAGTTGAACACATTTTTTGCCAATTTTGCCAAAAGTGCGTGTTTCAAAGTTATAGTGTGAGCCGGTGTTGCAACTTTGGAACCCTGGGGGGTAAAATTCCCACAGAATTCTTCTGGAAGTGCTAGAAACGACTCGTGGGGGCGACGCGTGACCGGAGGACTACATCATATCAGGCACAGCGGTTCAGCATTGCCATTGCCATAGACCATGACAGCACTGCCAACCACGCTATGCTATTCATAGGCAGCGATCTGCGGTAAAGGTTTTACGTTTAAACTTTACATCTAGTTTTTAATTTAAATTATAATTCGTCATCATCACCAGCCTATTTAAGTCCACTGCCGGCCACAGGCCTTAGGTCAAAATGAGAGGACTTGGCCTGTAGTTCCCACGCTGGCCCAGTTGGGGACTTCACGCATACCATTGAGCTACTTTGCAGAAGTGTATTATCATTATTGGATTTGCACTACCATTTACAAATTCACGCCAATCCTTCAATTTGTGTTTTCATTTTAAAAAAGCCACGTAAAACTCGCTTCCAAATCTCAGCAATAACGTTACAAACAAAAGTAATAAAGCTTAATATCACAATTGAAAATAACACTTTCGATACTCAAAGGCACGTTATTTTATTACGTGATAGAGCCGACCATTCCGCCAATATTTACGGCGTAGTAATGTCACTCCAAGTTTTGTTATTACTGAATTGATGACGATGAACAGGCGATGTTGTGAAACATGAAAAGGAACATTTTTCTGTTATTTCCAAAGTTTTCCGAAGATTTAAGCTACGTAGGTACTGGAACAGACTTTTAGGAATGGAATACTGAACTGTTTTATTTCAATGAATGTGTCGAATGTATGTGAATAAATGATTCTCTCTCTCACACACACTGCTGTGATTATCAATCCTTTTTTTATGTAAACCAGACACTCCAGACGTATTTCCAACCTAGAAGGTTAAGATGAACTGTTTCTTTGTGCCCGTAATTTCCCCGGCTGTCTTACACTCTACATCGAAACACTCCTGTGCAAGCACTGTTGCTTAGCGGCAAAATGGTGGTCGCGATCTGCTTAGATCTTGCACGAGGTCCTAATCCCGCGAAACCAGCAGTGTGACCAATATCACAGGGTGAAAAAACATTAAGCATTCAGAATTATTTACAGTTTTTTTTTTATTTGCTTCTTTATTATTATCAACATTATTATTCATACCCCAAATCCCAAAAGAGATGTACAACGCATTATCGGAAAACTAGTCCAATGTCCGCCCATGTCAGCCCCTTGCAAAATGTTTTGATTTTATAGCGCTCGTCACTCGAATGCCTGGGAAATTATTCAAGGTTGTTTCTGCGTCGGAGTATCAAATAAGTCGTATACATAGTAAGTATCGAATGTGACACTTTGACGCTGAATCTTTGCGGGTGGTAGGACCCTGTGCGTGGTCCATCCGGATCGCTACCACCATCTTACTCGTTAATCCTGCCGCTAAGCAGCAGTGCTTGCTTGCTTGCCTTCCTCGTTGTATAAAAAAAAAAAAAAACACGCGACTCTGTTACCTTAGACAGTGATGATGTAATATACAATGACCATATCCCAGGCAAGACAAACAAACGTTGTGCAAACTCATTAAGAATAAATATCGTTTTAAATAAAAAAAAAAAAAACAGAATGAAAGAGCCCTCTGTAAACGATATTTGCCGTGCCCTAGCAGGGCGTCACATGTAGACCTACTTTTAATGTTCCATCCTAATGACTGTAATGTGACATGCAAATAAACGATTTTGAATTTTAATTTTAATTTTAATTTGACATAATGTTTAAATTTAATTGTCGCAATCTTTGAATGCAGTTTCTACTATAATTAAATTGACCCAGAATTGAATTTGCATACCGTTTAATCTAAGACTCGTTATTTTAGGAAGTCCGTAGGTACGCGCAACTTCGTCTGCGTGCAACGAGTTTTTTGTTATTCCGTGCTCAATTTGCGAGATAAAAAAAAGTAGCCTATGTTTTATTGTGAAGTTTCATTAAAATCCATTTAACTCCACAAACAAACAAACAAAAACAAACTCCTAACACGCGAACTTACGTGTTTATAATATTACATTTTATAGTAGGATATTTTTTATTTTTTTTTGTGGCCATCACAACATAATTAAAACAGTTTACCTACAGTTCTTGTGGATTACTAATTCTGTGTAACTCATGCTTAGTTTTTTGAACAAAAAAAAATTTTTATCGTAGAAAACGAAAAAGCGTAATACAAAATAAGGTTTTTTCTTCCTAATCATCATCATCATTGGTCTATTTAGGGCCCGCTAGGGGCATCCTGGGCCTTCTCTTGGTATCAGAAGGATTGAGGGTGCAAATTATTGGAGCAGTGTTGGGCACCGGAACGTTGTGAAGGAGCTTTTGAAGCAACTAAAAATTTCCAATTCAACACAGACTGGATAAATCGATTCGACCACGTCAGCTGAAAACACTGATATATCCCGCAAAAGCGAAATACTCCTTCGGAGAATCAAACCAACAAATTTATAGACAAATAGGTATCAGGGAAATATAAATGCGAGGCAGTAAAATGGTCGCTCGCGCGATTGGTCTCGCGGGGCAGCAGGGCGTTAGGAGCCGGCGACCCCATTAGCCTGAAGACATGTGTAATTATTTGTTGTAGGTATGTGGCGCGAAAGAAATTATACGTGCTTAATCAGGCGAAATCTTTAATAAATTAAGTTTTTTAATAAACTCACTGAAACATGAATACACAGAAAAAACCAGAAAAATACCAACCTCGGGAATCGAAGCCGGATCCTAAGTTTGTCTTCGGTTTACGAAGCAATCGCATACTTGGCGCTAGTCACTGCAAAAAGTGATAAAAACGAGTTGAAATTTGAATACATGGAAAGATTTCGGGCTGTACCTAAATACCAATTCTGGTATAGCACGCGACCCGGAGTGTCGAGGATCCGGGTTCGATTCCCGGGGTTGGTATTTTTCTGGTTTTTTCTGGGTATTCATGTTTCAGTGAGTTTATTAAAAAACTTGCTTGATATTCACGGGAAAACCGAAAAAATAAAAAAATTGGGAAAAAATACAAAAAGATGTTCCAATTGAGATCATGAAATCTTTAATAGACTTTGAGGAAAAAAGTTCGTTAAAAAAGCTGACGCTGCTAGCGAAACTCTATTCCTAAGCTAAGAGTAGTATAGCTTTTCGCTTGCGTCGACAACGTTACGCTTGGCCATCATTTTTGTTGGCACTAAAACGTTAACACTCGTGTGTGTACCTTTTGTGCCTAGGTCATGTCTCGAAATTGCGTCTAATTTCTATAACACTCTAAACACATTTCAGGGTGGTCCAGTTTTGAACCCCTAAAATAAAACGACGCAAAAAGTTGGGATATTATAAGTTTCACGTATATCTGTATCCGTATGCCTGTATGTGGCATCGTACCTTTTAAACGGATGAACCGATTCGGGCGCGGTTTATAATCGAAAATTTGTTTAATCTATATGGCTGTTAACTAAGTTTGATCATAAGGGGTTAAGCTGTTTTTGAGATGTTAGTCTTTTAAGTAAAGGTTTGGGTTGTTTTAACTTTTCTAAGTTTTTTATATAATGTCAGACAATCCCTACAGTGTGATATTATTTCACGTGACGTGACTATACGTATCTATGAACTACGTAACAATGAGTACGATAACAGTGAAAAGTTATTTGCTGTCCGAACCTAACTGGACGAGTGATGGTCCCGCCGGCTTAGTACGGGTCCCGTGAAATAACTGCCTATCGCCGCCATAGAAGAGGCTTTTACTAAAATAACTTACTACTTACTATTTGACCAGAGGGTCGAGCACGACTTTACGAAAGCTGCGTAACGTTACGGTTATTGTACCGAGAACGAGAAACCTCATACAAATTTTTAGTTCCAAATACGCTCACGGGCGGGCGCTGTTCCAAACGTCATACAAACTCGACAAAGTTTACTATTCGATTTTATGTGACGCAGCATTCGTAAAGTCGTGCTCGACGCTCAGTCTAGTACCTTCGCACACCTAGATCTAAATCAAACCATTTTTATAAATATGTTTTATTGGTTGGTAGGTATGAAGATAAGGAATTCGAAGGCGTGTAATGCTGCCATCTGTCCCGATATATCGGGACTGTCACCTTTACTGAAGCCTCTGTCCCGGCGTCCCGAAATATACTAAAATGTCCCGATACTGTACAACTCGTAATCGCGGGGGTGAGAGGTTACGGGTTTAGCCTTACAAAAAAAAGGTAAGGTACTTCTTCCGCTAGTTAGTCAATCCGTCCTTTTTTAATTCACTAGTTTTCCATTCATTTTCCGACAACCTGTACCTCTGTACTTGGAATGCTTCGCTAACACGGTGAAACAAACATTAACTGTAGTTCATTGCGGGGCCGATGAGCTAACGTGATAAATGTGATTAATTGAGCGCAGCAATGCACTTCGTTAGCCAAATACTCTAACAATCGTGACACTGACATATAGGTAAGTAGGCTTTAAGATTTTAAGAGCATCATCGTTCACTCAAAAGACATATTGTCAGGGTTCCGTACCTCAAAAGGGAAAAACGGAACCCTTATAGGATCCGTCTGTCAGTCTGTCTGTCCGTCTGTCTGTCCGTCTGTCAATTCGAAGTAAATCAAAACCTATAGGGTACTTTTCTCATTGATCTAGAACCATAGAAGCAATTCCGCTCAACAAAAGTTAATAAAATATGCCAAAAACGTTAGATATGGAACCCACGGTGCCCGAGTCAGACTCGTATTTAGCCGGTTTTTTTTGGATACCCTGCGCTTAAATATCTATGGCCACGCCCTTCCCTAGTCCTTTCATTTGTCTTGCCATTATCGTGGCAGTGTAATCAGCTGACAGGGCTGCCTCTGTCAAATGACCCAACACCCTGTAAGTTCACAAATACAAGATAAGTGGTATACATATAATAGAATAGTTGAGCGAGGTTGCGATCTCTTCTCTGGGCACTTTGTGTATCAAAGGGGCGCAGTAGTACTTGACGCGGACATGGAACGTTCATCCCTTACGTATCTAGGTAATTACACACACATATTAATTAGAGCTTCTAACGTTTAAAGCTTCTATGTCCCGTAAATTGATATAAAGTTGTAAACATCAGGATATAAAATTTTTAACTGTGTGAAACGAGCTTTGGCTGTGACTGCCACAAAATTTTCAACAAAAACGCGTACTGAAGGGCCCGTCCATAAGCTACGTCAATGTCTGTAACAAAATACACCTCTCTCTCCATTCGCTGAAAATTTCTTCATAGAAAACGATAAGAAAGTACTTTTTTTTTCATTTAAAAATTTAACTGCAAGAGACAAGCAAAAATACAATAGGTATAACTGCTGAATTCCTGCCCTTGAAATAATTATATTGTAATTGGCAACCCTAGCTAAGAAAAGCCTATTGTGTAAGCCGAGGCTAATTAAGGAAGAGCGAGAAACACAATTTAGATGAAATGAGGCGAGCGAAAGAGTGCGGTTTCATTGCTTAAAACGGACCACAGCTTTGTTATTGGTTCGTAGTCTGCTGGAAAACAATTAGCTGAATGATAAAAGTTAATTAAAAACCAACAATACGGAATGTTTAATCAAAGTCCGTTAGAAACGGCACCTTTTTCTGTTAATACTCAACATGATTGTAAACGAAATTGCTGAGCGATGTGTTTTCTCCGTCGGTAAGTCTTTTTGTGATTGGAAAATAAATAAACACAAAATAATTAAATAAATAAATATCGTGGGACAATTTACACCAACTGACCTAGTCCCCAATTAAGCAGAGCTTGTGTTATGGGTACTAGACAACCGAACGGTTGAACATACAAATATATTATTAAACATCCAAGACTCGGGAAGAAACATTTGTATTCATCATTACAGCTAGACATCTGTTCTTACCGGGGATCGAACTCGAGACCTCAAGCTTCGTAGTCAGGTTCTCTAACCACTAGTGACCAGTTGCCTAGGCCACCCGGTCGTCAAACAACAGGCGTTGTTGAGTGACAATACGACATAATACGACTTTTGGCCGGAGGGAGTGGTGTTCCGTCGCTTTAGGGAAGCGAAACTGATATTTAAAACTCCCTAAATAGTAATGTTTTTTTACTTTTGTTTTGTATTGTGTATTTCTTATATTTAAAATTTATAGCGCATTGGCTTTGCTGTAATGCTGCAAAATTGTTTTGATAATAAATAAATAAATAAATAAATAAATAAATAATGTGCCAGTGGTGGCATTGCCCGGCAATTAAAAAGATGCATAAGGTGCATGCAGAGTCAGTAAAAAAAAAAACCTGTAAGAAGTAAAACGTATTGTTTGGCCTTTAATTTTAATATAGGTATTTACCTAGTAATGTTTTGATTCAAGCGTCAATACGGGATTACTGAAATGTCACTGTACGGACATTATTAACGTGTACTTAAATTATATCTTAAAATGTAAATTAAGTAACTGTTTCAATAAAATATTCATATTTTTATGTACCTATAATAGTACAAGGAGTAAATTCCCACTATCCCACACATAATGAAAAGCGTCTAGAATCGTGTAGAGTTCCATAATAAGAATATTACATTCACATTTTTACATTAACACTGGCCGTTATCGCCGTTATAAAAACTGGTGTTAGCTTGTGCTATAAATGACCTCATAAACTAGAAAAAAACCCCGCTGCGATATATTTTTATACCGCTTCTACCCAGTTAGCGGTAAAAATAAAAATATATGCGTAAAATTGCGAATAGCGCTAGGGAAAGGTGGAACGCGATTCTAGAAGGAGTCATGATAGTGATGATACCGTAACGTTGTACTAAATTATAATCACTCACTTATGTAAGTTGAATTTAGCATGACATGCTTCGGACTAATTTGTAGTCCTTTCTCTAGGAGCGCATGACTCAGCGACAGCGAAACGCACACTAACTCCAAGGCTCTGCTCGCGCAAACTACCTACTAGACGTAGCTGACAACGGCTCACAATTTGCTAAGTAAAGTTTTTTGAAGAAGTGCAATTTTTTTTTTCGACAGTCGTCTTAGTAATCGAGGAACTGCAGCTCTTTTATTTTTATTTACTATCATTAAATATAATTATTTTTCTAAATGATCGAGATGACATTTGTGAGACTTAATTGCTGATTGGCTAGCCTAGAATTTAAAAAAAAACCGCTTTTCCCGTGTTTTAAGAAGCCCAGTGTTAGCAGAGCCCTGCTCCTAAGCAAAATGTAGGCAGTGTGGAGTCAACTTATATTAGTCTGTGAAATCTACAGACAGACATAAAAATTTTAGATTTTGAGAATTTTCTGAGTGGTTGTGCTATAAGAGCTACCTTCATACCAAATACCCTTTAGGTTTTCGGGGTACAGCAATTTGTATGGGAACAGCCTTTTTAATGACTGTATCTTTTGATTGCGTTGACTTAGAAGGTTGATTTTTTTCACAGCTTCAAGGGACCGCAGGCTTGAGTATTTGATATTAATTGAAGCATGCTACCTCCACGCGTTCTAGAGAAAAAGGGTCTTGACAGACAGACAGACGGACAACAAACGGACAATAAGGGTTCCGTTTTTTCCTTTTGAGGTACGGAACCCTAAAAACATCAACAACAACTTTTGAATATTACTAACATTATTATTTATAATTAAAGAAATGTCTGAGTGACATGAAAAAAAGTATAACCACAGCGTGATTTTTCTATTATGCTTCGAGTATTTAAGTACTTCTTGACAATAATATATTCAAATTCAAATTCAAATTAATATATACCTACTTACGAACTAAAAAACAATTACTTTGCTCACCCGCGACCACTAATGACAAATAGTTATATCTGTGCGGCAAATGTATGTTTCCAAGCAACACCTCCACCTCCACTGCTACACGAATCAACACATGCCACACAGACCCAACTATCACCACCACCACTATACTAAACGCTGACGCGTTTCGGCACTCTCCACGAGGCCATTTACGAAGCACAACAACAACCGCTCAACATGCCACCACTTCCACTACTCAAGTAGTGAAAGTGAAAGTGAGTAGTGGAAGTGGTGGCATGTTGAGCGGTTGTTGTTGTGCTTCGTAAATGGCCTCGTGGAGAGTGCCGAAACGCGTCAGCGTTTAGTATAGTGGTGGTGGTGATAGTTGGGTCTGTGTGGCATGTGTTGATTCGTGTAGCAGTGGAGGTGGAGGTGTTGCTTGGAAACATACATTTGCCGCACAGATATAACTATTTGTCATTAGTGGTCGCGGGTGTGCAAAGTAATTGTTTTTTATTTTTAGTTCATAAATATGGACCTCCGCAAAGTAACGCCTGATTCAATAAATTATATACCTACTTATTTCACCAGTTGTATATTAAGTGGACTTTTTTATACTTCGACATCTATTTAATATGTCAAATATAATTTTGGACTAAATAATTGTAGACATTCTTGATGAATATCGTCATAGTATAATTTTGACAATACATATATATATATCAAGTGGTCGTTTTTATACTTCGTAATTTTTCCTTTAAGTCCATGGTCGCCAATATCGTTTTTGATAGGCTAAACCCTAGCTAAACCAGAAACAGCCAAAAACATACCATGTAAAACAGAAAATGACCAGTAGCGTTCGCCTGTCATTTGGGCCTGTCGCCGTCAACCGCAGAGGGACATAAATATGAGTGCACATGTAACCGGACCCGCTAAGTTACTGTAGCCAAAGCTGGGAAAAAATAAATTGGGTATTTGTAGAGAATCTAAAGAGTTCCACGCTAATCCTCTGAGGGTTCTATAAGAATTTTATTCGGGCTCGATTTACAATTTCATATTTTTGGGAGTTATGACGCATTCAAAATAGAAATGGAGGAAAATAATCCTAGCTAGCGTCATTGCTCTTGACAATTTGACCATTCCATTTGAATCAACACGTCACACTTTGTAAAACATTCTTCAACAGGTGCATAAAATGTATTAAGAAAAGGTTCCTCAGTGGACTGCTTTAATTGCTTTAACTGTACCTACTTACAACTGCATATTCTTACTCATCATCATCATGATCATCATAATTATCAGCTGGATGACGCCGACAATGGCCTTCCCCAAGGATCTCCAGGTCGATCGGTTTCGTATTACCCGCAGCCCAGTGGCTTCCCGCGTTGATAATGATTAATGATAAGTGTAATTTAAAATCACGACTTTCTAATTTCAAAGTCCAATATCTCCAAAATTTCTAAATCGATTAAACTGTGTTTCGATAGAAAAAAACGGTCCACAATTGACAGAGTATTCGGTGTACAGGGGAACGTAGAACCTCCTCCTTTTTTGAAGTCGGTTAAAAAGGGTACAAATCGGTCTATCTATTTAAGGGCTACGAGACCTTACAGACTCACAGATACACATACACTCACGTCAAACTTATAATACAACCTTTTTGTGTCGAGGTTTAAAATTGAATCGAACGTTCCCCAATCACAGTCGAAATGTACCCAAAATTAGGATACTATCCCCAAAATGGTCCCCCAAACGAGAGAATGTCGGGGGGGTCAGTGTATGTTCGGGTCACACGGAAATGGTTGAATTATACAATAGGAATTGCCGCCATTTTTATCAGATGTCACTACGTAATGGCACAGATTTTGTTTTTTTTTTTTCCAACATGTTTGTAGGATTAGCAGTTAGTTGCCGGCTATATTTTTATTTCACGTGTAAACAAAGTTGCGTAACTTTTAAATCTTGAAGAGATGAGTCAATTTAGAAAGAGCGGTCTCCGATTCAATACCTTCAACTGCGCTAATCCATAATTTCTATACTATTTATTAATTTAATTAGAGAACATTGTACATGTAAACCTTCCAAAAAAGATTATACTGGTGAAAACCGCATCAAGTGGTGTTATAAGTTTGACCTGTGTATCTGTGTATCTGTCTGTGTCATCATAGCTCCCAACCGGTTGGACCGATTTTGATGCGGTTTTTTTAAATCGAAAGCTATATAATTGAGATGGTTCATAGCTAAGTTGCGTTAAAGTCTGTTAACCCGTTTTTGAAATATTGAACTTTGAAATAACAATGTCGGGGGTTTTCAACTTTTCTAAGTTGGCTAGGTTGTGTTTGTTTGCTTGTGAAGTTTGATCGATTTATATTCGGTTTGCTGTAAAGATTTGTCAACGGCAATAGAGACACTATCAGGAGCTCTGCAATAAACATTTTTGTCAACCCAAACGTTCCCATTTATCTTCCAAAGGGTCGATCGAGGTTTTATTTTAATAGAAAGCTAGTTTAATCACGGTTGGGCTATTTGAGAGATGTTAGACTTTTAAATGGAAATGTCGGGGGTTTTTCATCTGTTGTAAGTTGTAATTATATCATCATCAGCCTTGTTTAATTTACGTCCCACTGTTGGGCAGGGCACTCCTCTCAGAGTTCCCACGTGGGCCCAGTGCGGTTTTTGAGCTTCACACACAGCATTGGCTTGCTTCGCAGGAGTGTACAGGAGTTTCCTAACGATGTTTTCCTTCAGCGATAATTACTGGTGGTAATAAATTCCAATGTGTAAATTCGCATTTAAAGACACTTTTCTTGAGAGGCCATAGGTAGGGTCAAACCACTAGGCTATCACGGCTTGTCCCAGTTGACTATTTGTAATTATATGTACATAGATTTAAAAACTTAGTTCTCACGCACAACTTACACACATAAACAAACATTATCACCACCAACGTCCTTGTATTCCAGAGCTTCCCCTTCCCCCCCTCCGCTCTGTTGTCGGACATTGCCACGGAATTGCGAATCTGTCTTTATAATTTGCCGCACGGCAAAGAGAATTGTGGAACGCTACGTTTGTTCACGTAGTCAGCTTCGTGCCGTGTAGTCAGTGCGTCTAGTGTAATCAACGGTTAAAAATACGTCTCGATCGCGTTCGCGTTACCGGTGTCTAATGTGTCTATAATAATTCAGACGTAAACGTTTTTTGGCCGTTGATTACACTACACGCTCTAAAAACTTCCTACAGGCTTAAAACAGCCTTTTCCTTTTCCTTTTTGATAGCAGAAGATTTTAGCAAAATTCCCACTAGTGAAAATAAACTGTAAGGACGATATTTTACAAGGACTTCTCAAGGGGCAGCTCTTTATTAAATGTTACAATTATTGACACTTATGTATACCAAGTAAAGGGGCTTCTGTAGGTTTGTCTCCTTTTTAACCGACTTCAGAAAAAGAGGCTTTTTTGTTATCTCAAGAACACAGCATGATCACGAAAAATTATTCTCACGTTTCCTCATAAAACAAAGGTATCGGGATACGCTTACTCTGTGCTAATAAAATGTCACTCGACGCCATTGTTCTGGGCACGTATCACCTGATATTGTGCTAAACTGGCACTTTTATTTGGTAACCGGAGGAAGAGAGTTAATTCAAGGTAGGTAAACGGTCTAATCTTTGACACTTTAATTCCAATAACTGACACCCTGACAAAAGAGCCGTCAAACGTAGAAGCAAGCAGGATCAATCTACAGTCAACCTTACACAAACCATACCTATATTATAGATACTTAAAAACTTATTTTTACACACAACTTACACACACACAAAAGCACACGCACGCTCGCGCTCACACGCATAACAAATATGCAACGCTTATTTATGATTGCAACATTACAAGTTAAATAAAAGTACTGTTTATTTGTTTGCAGCAAGTGTTGTTTGAGTGTTAGTTCAAGTCCAATCTTCCAAGTCGAATTTCATCTACTGTCAGAGGGTCGGGCACGACTTTACGAATGCTGCGTAACGTTATGGTTATCGTATCGAGATCGAGAAACCTCATACTAAATTTTAGTTCCAAATACGCTCGCCGGCGGATGCTGTTCCAAAACGTCATACAAACTCGACAACGTTTACTATTCGATTTTACGTGACGCAGGTTTCGAAAAGTCGTGCTCGACCCTCTGTGGTCGAATTTAGCGTGAATAGCAATGCAATGCTCGTTTTATAAATGTTTTTTTTCATTTGAAGAAAATAACTGTTTGCTTGCTATTATTGCTTTAGCTCCTCAGAAGCATCTCAAACTTCAAAGTCTAACAAAAAAACCGAAGCAGTTCAACAAACGCTAGGTGTCCATGTCCAATGCAATACTTTACGAAGCAATAAAGTTCGAACTACACTCAAGAGCAATAGAAACGGGTCACTTTGTATGAACAATTCCATACAAAGTGACCCGTTTTTTTTGCTCTTGAGTGTAGATCCCACGAAATTTAATTTTGAAATGTCACTATTTAATTGCTGTCTTTTAATACTACAAGGAATTCGTCGGTCTATTCAAAATATACTAAATCATAAACTCAATAAACAATAGGTATGTTAATCCTGTATCCACAAGCAAAAATATCCTAAAAAGGGCTGAGTACTGCACAAAATATCCTGGATTAAAAAGTCTAAGTTAGTGTAAGTTTTTTTTAATCTTTTTGTTTCTATACATAATGTATATTTTGGTTCTATGTATAAAAAAACTATTTTTATCAAGGGTCATTTCCCAAAAGAATTCTATGCAAAAGCGAGGATTACGCTAATTATTATGAAACCTAAATTTAAGCAAAATTCAGGCTGAACATGTTTTCATTCAAAAGGTCGAGGTCATATGTAAAATAACTAAAGCTGGGGAATTACATATTAAATAAAATTACATAATTTGCCGATTTTTTTTTCATGTTCATATATATCCTTTTTTTTTGTTACGAGGATTTTCTCGCGGCACCGCTTGCATGAAAACCAGTGGGTTATCTAAGCGAAACAAACTTTAATTAAAAATTAGAAACACATTTTATGAAGCGCTAGGCTAGGCTAGTCTTATAAAAGAGCTGATGTTATATCAAAGAGCCTTTCACATTTATGGGTATTTCACATTACGACCACTCAAACAGAAACCTATTTTTTTAATTTATATACCTATAATCCAAAACTCACTTTGTTTTACGTTCTGTTGGAGGAGTTATTTTTGGGTCCCCCTATGTCTTCAATTTCTCCCTATCTGGAGCGGTCTGAGGCCAGTGATTGCAATGCAAATTGTTCCCCCATGTCCGTCTTTGCCATATCAGCCATTTTAAACGACTTTAAAACCTAGGTTAAAATGGAAATCCTATTGCAACTCTTACACGCTCAACCTTACATGTGCAAACGTTTGTGCAAATAATGTTAATTGTATACCATTTGACGACCAAATAGCCTAGTGGTTAGAGACCCTGACTATGAAGCTTGAGGTCCCGGGTTCGAATCCCGGTCGGGGCAGATGTTTGTATGATGAATACAAATATTTGTTCTCGGGTCTTGGATGTTTAATATGTATATAAGTATGTTTATCCATTGTCTAGTACCTATACTACACTACCCATACTACCCATACTACAGGCTTTGCCTAGTTTGGGACTAGGTCAATTGGTGTCAATTTGTCCCATGATATTTATTATTTATTTATTTTGTCATACCTAATTAACGTAAGCATAGTCGACCAAGGAAGTCCTTTTCCAATTTTGACGACAGTTCCCACTTCAGAATAAAACTACAAGGCTGATGGCCACATTGACTTATAATTGATAATGGTCTCTTTACGCCTTTAGCAGCAGTTCCAAGAGTACCGCAGTTTGCAAAGTCAGTGAGTTAAAATCGTTAATGTTTTAAGAGGTACAAATGGAATGACATTTGACCATGGTGGTAAAGAACTTACTTCGCCGACTACACATGCTTGTTTGTGCAAATAAGATTGAGTGTGTAGCCGGCGCCTTAATCTACACTCATCACCAAGGACTTTACTATGAAACTCAAGCTAATTAGCGTCAGACTCAGCAATTAACCACAGTAATTATCTCGGCGGTGTTTATCGCACATTAGACAAACTGCGTCGCAGCACGACTGCCGGCAAGTGACGTGCTTAAAGGATAAAACGCTATGATATTGCTATTTCATTGTTTGAATGACAAGCTGCATTCTTTTATACGCTGAAAGTGTGCCTTTGAGATGCGTTGGGTTTCGATTGCTGCTTTTTTCGGGTTGTGCAAGTGACATTGATTTTTTATTGATTTTATTTTTATGTTATTGTTGTAACTTGTGTTTTATCCTGTTTTTTGTACAATAAAGTGTTTACTTACTTACTTACTTTTTATAGACATCACGCAATTAGTCTTGTTATAACGATTAAAATAAAATATTTATATTACATACATAAAATAAAATAATAAAACATGTGCGAAATCTCCAGAGCCTGTATACAAAGTCGCCTACTAGTCGCCGTTAACAAAATTCGAACACGCGAGCTATCTGCGTTTGAGTTGAATAGAGTTGGCTGGCTCGGGGCGATTTCTAATTAATAACAATACACTCTTTTTCTTTGGGCAGTCGTGTAAAAAGTCATTTACCACACCCATTAGCAAATAAATAGGAATCAACCAACCAGCCGATAGCGACTAGCCACTAAGTGGAAAAACGGTCTACGTCCGCAGTGTGGTTGCCTGGAAGGTAAGTACGCCTAATTGCCTACCAATTATTTTTTGTTGTACCCTTGTTTTTTTTATTACGTGGTGTTCAACAAAGAATTATCTTTTAGTTTTGGCACGCGCCGCTCAACAAAAACCACAGCCTTGCCCGCATTATGATAATCGGCCCTCGTCAACGCAGTTGTAGGGCGCTCAAAGGCGTGAGAAGAATCTTAATCGTCTATTTACTTGGCGACGAAAATAACCCGCCCCCTTACTTCAGCGTGTATTGTTTAGGATGCCGGATTAACACGGGGTTAGGCTGTCAACGGTAGAGGTTGTTTTTGGGCAAGTGAGCAGTAACAATATGTACCAGTACCAAATAAGGTGTCATCCTTGGCTTAGGCTGTGCGTTCACCAGAACTGTACAAGGGTGCTAAGTGGTGTACATGGAATAATCCACCAGCAATATATAAAAAAAAAAAAGCTGCAATAAGCGAAGCTGGGAAATGAAGCAATCTTATTGATGGATTTTGGTCATCTCATTCAATAATTAAATCAGACGAAAACATACGTAGTTATTCTTCACGTGTGGTCGCTGGTGAGCAAATTAATTAAATGATATGACCGTATAGCCCAGTTTGAGAGCCTGACTATATGATGCGTGAGGAGGGGTTCGATCCCCGGTCGGGGCAGATCTTCGTACGAATAATATAAATGTTTGCTCTTGGGTCTTGGATGTTTAATATGTATTTAAGTAGGTATGTATTTATCTATATAAGTATGTTTATCCGTTGCCTAGTACCCGTAATACAGGCTTTGCCTTTGGAACTAGATGAATTGGTGCCAATAGTCCCATGATATACATATTTGTAGAAAGAGATAAACTAAAAACATTTACGCAGACAAATTTGTCTAATTCACAGCTCGTCTCATTCTGCTTTCGTAAATGCTACTTCATTCGTCATTTTCATTGGCATTTGCAGTATTCTTTGGCTTCATGCCATATTGTTGTTTGTCTTAGCATTTCTTGGGTAATATTCGTTTTTTTTCGTCTTACTCGTTTATCAGTCATTTCCAGGCTACCCTAAAGAAAGAAAGAACACAACGATTAATGCATGTAATGGGATAGAATTAGCCAGTAAGATGTAGTAGAGGCAAAAACTAAGTTTTTCCTACTTGTGTTCCCGATTGGGTAAGGGTAAACTATTTGGAATGTAGTTTAACTGAAGTTACTGAGTAGCGCTACATACGTAAGTTAATTTGGCCAAGTTGAAGCATCACGTACAAAACTGTTCGTTTAGGGTTCATACACAGAAGTAGGGCATCAAGTTATACTTTTAATACCTACTCGTAATAGCGTCATGCTGTAAAATAAAAATACTATTTTGTTCTAAGCTGTAGCCAGCAACCTTCTGAGTTTTTTTTATATAATCTTTTCTTGACTATTGTAGCACAGTTACAATTTTGCTCAATGATATCATAGAGAGAGATAATAAATGTTACGTTCCTAGTAAAATGTGTTAGAAAATAGTCGCGGTTGCATAGTTGGTTGTCACACCCCTTTCGTAGAGCTGTTTGAACAGGACTGTTAGAAAGAGTGGTCAATTAATTGGGTCTTTCATGAATCTTCACCTCTGGCGCAGTAGTAGTGCATAGCTTTTAGATTTAATATATTACTAACCATTTATGGACTTTAATGGTCCGAAATAAAATATTTGAATTGAATTGAATAGTCTATTCTATCTAGTTCCTGTTTATATGTAGGTAATATCATTGGATAGCTGCGAAACTTTTCAATAACCAAGGCTGAAATTATCTTAACATAATTACGACTTTCATTATCTCTTAGGAATAAATGAACGCTGTAACACGCTCAAATGAATCATTTCCCGGACAGCTATCTCAACATAATTCCTTGAACATTCCTCCATCTTTACCAAGAATTGGATTAACCTAGTTCTTCCTTTAATTTTTCAAGAAACCATTTCTCACCTCCTAAATCAATTACAAGAGATAAAAGGTTGGTGGAACCTCCCTTTATTTTGCTTTTTAATAGCTTTGCTTTTTATATCTTGGGTAAAATTGAATGATTAAAAGATAACGACTTTTGGCTGTAGGTGAGGGTAATTGACATGCTGAAACTTTGAAAATTAGAGTGCCAGGGGTCCGTGGGATTTTTGTGGATTTTAAATATTGGAAACATAAAGTAACTTCGAATACCGTGAGACTCAAATATAGTTGATGCAACTTGTGACCAAAGGGCTGGCAGTTTTCTCTCTCAAAGAATCAGCATCGCTATTCAGCGAGGCAACGCTGCCAGCCTTTTGGGCGCTATGCCACGGGGGCCTTATTTAGATTTAATTTAGTTTTAAGTTGTAGTTTATTTAGTTTAAGCTTAGATTTAATGTCATTGTAAATTGCTTTTATTATGTAAATAAAGTAGTTTTGTCAGTACCTAATGAAATAAATTGATCACTCGCGTAATAGTTGCGAGTTATATCCGACTTATTTCTGACTAACCCGTAATCCTTCCTCTCTTGTGGTTGTGAACTTATGTAACGTTTCTTTATTAAGTATGTAAATAACCTAAGCTATATTCGCCTAGCATCTAGGCCTTAGATACAGTATTACTTGTCACAATACGCAAGCTATTGGACATTAAAAAGTTCCGCCATAATCTGCTAGATGGCGCTTTTCCGCACTTAGGCGAATAATATTAATTTAAGTAGAATTAAAATTGCATCGGTTGTAAATAAATTAATTAACAACCGCTACTTGCACTTAGCCAACATAAAACACATAAAAAACTACATTACACACTACACAGAAACAATACGTTGGTATTCAAAATGAGAAGCACGGACACGCCCATGGGCGTCGCCCAATTCAAAACCTTTTGGTTGTCCGTATCCGGTCCCACTCAACCATAAAACCGCTTGTACGGCTGGGAGACCTGACATTTCTCTACAACTCCTGAGTGGAACCAGCCAGCCCAGAACTTGGGCAACTACGCTACCCGTGGGAAATCTCTCCATCCACTACTGGTTCCTAACGGACCCCTGCCGACCTCTCGCAGCCTACTCAGAGGCTAGCCGTTGGCACGCTAAGGTCCCCTTCACACCATCTCAACACCACGTCATCACACGAGCCCCCTGGTCACTCCTGGTTGCTCTACGACGCCTGCGCCCTATCTTCGCCGTCGCCGGAGGATCCAGACACCCGAGGGAAGTGTAGGCCACATTAGCGTGTAATCGAACCCAGTATCTTCAAAAGTGTCTTCGAACTCAATCCCCTGAGATTCTCTATTTTTAATTGTCAATTTAGCCTACCGATTTTGTAGAAATAAATGTATTAAACTTGTAATTTGTTTCCTTCACAAAACCCTAGGTAGGCTACCTTAAAACAGACTGTTTCCCCTCATGAAAACGGCCTGTGACAGTGGCGCCCCTGGGTTCTTTTGAAGAGAAAGGTTCGATTACGACACTATTAGGCTTTGATTGTGGTGCATGTGCATTTTTTTTTCCTATTTTTAATGTGTATTTTCGTGTATGTATCTCCCAGTAATTCTTGATTTTTTTAGTCTATTGCCGTGATTTACCGAGAAGTCACTAGAGTGGTCCCTTTAACCCCGTTCATTGTAACCTTCAGTTCCCAAAATTGTACTAAACTCAAATAATAAGTTCGCCTTGCTCTAAAAGATCGCTAAATTTAACCGTTAAAATCAAAAATTTGAAGACCGGAACTTAATTAACCGTTAATTTAAATAATCAGCTGACCGTTACACTAAAACGTAAACGGATTTATTTAAATATCAACTGCCACTTTTCGTAGTTGAAACGGTTCACTACATTCAGTATTCAAATTTATAAATAACGGTTACACTTTAAAAACTTTCATCATTAACTTAAATTCTCAACGGTCACTTTAAAACCGTTTGAACTTCAAACTGCAACATTCTTTTTTTAATTTAACTATTACCCTAACATATTTCAATTTAAAAAACGCAACGGACTACCACTCGCGAATTCTAGTCAATTGTTAACGTCTCGGTAAATCATTGCTTACTTAACGTAATTTAATTAAAATTTAACTTCACTATTATTGCTGAGAGATACACCGCACTTATATTGTGTAGATTTAGCATTCTCATCATTGTAACATACGGATTAGGAGATTACTATACAGAAGCGATCAGTAATCTACAACGGTTCTTCTGATACTACCAACTCATACGTAATTACACATTAAACACTCAAGCTACCACACATATTCACGCATACCTGCATATTTTGGTTAATTGCAACTAGCGAATTTAACTGTCGCACGGTTCGATCTCTGTGAAATTAGAACGTGCGCGCTTCACTTAAGGTCGACGTTTGTATAGCGCGATCTTTCTTACTTTAATTTTTTTAACGTAAACTCATTGGGTAGACAACAATATTTGCGGAACAATGGCTCCTCATAGAATAAGATATTTATCCTCACAGAAGGAACAACTTACCATTAGGTCACTTTGCGTGGTACTACACCCGCAGATACCTTCTGTAATCGAATTACGCAGACAACTAGTCAAGCCCGCGGGTTCGAATTCCCCTAACTAATTCTTTTTTTTTATAACATGTACCTACTCTCGAACTTAAATTCTTTAACTTCTACCAATTTTTTTTCATAACTTGTACTCGTGCTCTTAAATCCTTAATTTGTAACAATTTTTTTTAAACTTAACTTCTTATATTCTTGGACCTAACTAGCTAATTCCTACCTTTTCCAGTCGAATCTAAAAGCCCTCACTCATGCGGTTGGTAACATGAAAAATAAGCCTTATGCCACTAACTAGTATTAGCCCCCTTTTGTGCGAAATACTAGTACTTATATGGAACGGTTAGTGATTCCATGACTTGGACACTTGGAGGAGGGTTATGTTAGATGCCTATCTATATATTTTTTTTTTATTCTATAAATAAACCACAATACGGGTACTTACTCATAACATTAATCTTAAATCAAATATTATGGAACGCGTCTATTGCTTGGAAATGCTTCCAACTTAACTCTTTTGTTTACAACTTAAATAACTCCAGTCGATCGCTTAAAATTACGTTTACTCTTGTTCAACTAGGTCTTGTTATTGTTCGTGTTTATCTAAATTCTCACCTACCCTCTTTATATTTACTATTTTTTTTTATAAAACTTGTAGCTTAAATAATCTATTTTTTTTAACGCGACGTTAGCCCATACTTACACCTGGACCCGGACAAGTCCTTAAACTGTGCCCATACTTACACTTGGACCCGGACAAGTCCTTAAACTGTGCCCATACTTACACTTGGACCCGGACAAGTCCATAAACTGTGCCCATACTTACACTTGGACCCGGACAAGTCCTTAAACTGTGCCCACAAACACACACACACACACACAAACACACACACACACACTCTCAATTTTTTTTTCTTCCTTATCACCTACCAGCGCCCAGTCGAATCTAAAGCCCTCACTCATGCGGTTGGTAACATGAAAAATAAGCCTTATGCCACTAACTGGTATTAGCCCCCTTTTGTGCGAAATACTAGTACTTATATGGAACGGTTAGTGATTCCATGACTTGGACACTTGGAAGAGGGTTATGTTAGTTATCTTTAAATTTGAAATTCCTTAAACTGTGCCCACAAACACAAACACAAACACACACACACGCACACACACATTTTTTTTCCTTCCTTATCACCTACCAGCGCGCCGCGCAGTCTCGCTCATCTGCATTGCTAGCGCATGACTCATTCGCTACTCGTTTTGGCCGCGTGAGGATGTTTCGTTGCTCGGCACTATACCTATTACTGTTAGCCGCGTAATACTTAAATTAATGTAAATTCAATATTAAATTGACGCTTCTTTGTTCGTCCGTTAAACCATCACAACTGCTACACTTGCAAGTTATGTTACAATTAATGATTCTGTTCTTTAAGCCTATTACCCGAGACTAGACAACTCGTTAAAACGCAATGAACTTCGCTAAGGTAACGGTATCCGTGCGGTTAGGTAACACGTAAAACAAGCCCTTACCACTGTTACCCAAAGTTCTTCTAATCATTATAATTGTTGGAACGGTCGGTAAATTCCAACACAGACTCATTAATAAGTACAGCCTCGTCCTTCTTGGTAACTACTAGCAAAATACCTATGACATAAGGGTCAACAAGCTAATATTATTGTTCGACCTGCCTTGTAAGTAGATGAATGAATGAAGTTTTGTAAAGAGATGTATGAAAGTGTTATGGCATAGAGTTCTATATTGACGAAATTTGCACTGAGGTTCAAATTTCTTTCCATAGGGGGGATGTACTGTCACAATACGCAAGCTATTGGACATTAAAAAGTTCCGCCATAATCCGCTAGATGGCGCTTTTCCGCACTTAGGCGAATAATATTAATTTAAGTAGAATTAAAATTGCATCGGTTGTAAATAAATTAATTAACAACCGCTACTTGCACTTAGCCAACATAAAACACATAAAAAACTACATTACACACTACACAGAAACAATACGTTGGTATTCAAAATGAGAAGCACGGACACGCCCATGGGCGTCGCCCAATTCAAAACCTTTTGGTTGTCCGTATCCGGTCCCACTCAACCATAAAACCGCTTGTACGGCTGGGAGACCTGACATTTCTCTACAACTCCTGAGTGGAACCAGCCAGCCCAGAACTTGGGCAACTACGCTACCCGTGGGAAATCTCTCCATCCACTACTGGTTCCTAACGGACCCCTGCCGACCTCTCGCAGCCTACTCAGAGGCTAGCCGTTGGCACGCTAAGGTCCCCTTCACACCATCTCAACACCACGTCATCACACGAGCCCCCTGGTCACTCCTGGTTGCTCTACGACGCCTGCGCCCTATCTTCGCCGTCGCCGGAGGATCCAGACACCCGAGGGAAGTGTAGGCCACATTAGCGTGTAATCGAACCCAGTATCTTCAAAAGTGTCTTCGAACTCAATCCCCTGAGATTCTCTATTTTTAATTGTCAATTTAGCCTACCGATTTTGTAGAAATAAATGTATTAAACTTGTAATTTGTTTCCTTCACAAAACCCTAGGTAGGCTACCTTAAAACAGACTGTTTCCCCTCATGAAAACGGCCTGTGACATACTTCATTGATAACAGTCTCTACAATTAACAAAATAAACATTAGGACTACTTACCTACCTAGTACGTACAAAAGGCCAAACAGATTAACTAGTTATAAGAACTACCTAAATATAAACCTCTTAAAAATACACGTAGGTATGAGTTTCCGTGCAACAAAAATTTAATCACATCAGCAATTGATTAAAGCCAGCCATTAAAAAACAGAAATTTAAATTTCGTTCCAGAAAACTAGCCTTTAGCGCAAAATCGACTTTACACCTCAGTAAAGCTGAACAATGTTAGTGCAAAACAAACTTTCCGCTGAGCTTTAGGCAAAAAGTAGGAACAATAGAGCTTACAAAACCTCCGATGAATGGCGCGAGTCACGCCGAGGCTGGTCAAGTGTGAATCGGTTTATTATGTTTTTTAACCATTGACTTACTAACACTATGGACTTTGGGTCTAGTACAAAATTCACGAAAAAAGTGTCCCTGTACAACACGGCATTTTTCTATGACAGCCATACGTCATAGCGCTGTCGTTCGATCAAACTAAGACTGACTGACGCTCGATTAGTGGTCTTTTTTGCAAATTAGTGGTCTTTTGGTTTGGACGTTTTCAAGCGGTAACCCGAAATCAATGGTGTTGGTACTCGTAAGTCAATGATTTTAACCATTATTATCTTCAGATAAGCTCGTAGCGACTAAAACGTCGTACGTAAAGGCCAACTTGCACCGACGGTTAGCATAATGTCAGACGATACAAATACGTCAAGTTAACCCCGGGTTAGTGTCTAACTCAGGTCGGTACAAGTCGGCCTGATCGGATTATTTTTATTAGTATTGGCAGGAATATGAATCATCATCATCATCATCATGTCAACCGAAAGACGTCCACTGCTGGACATAGGCCTCCCTCAAGGCTCTCCACTCAGACCGGTCTTGTGCTTTCCGCATCCACCGCGGTCCCGCAATCTTTACTATAGGTCGTCGCTCCATCTTGTTGGAGGCCTATACAAATAATCATGACTAAAATAAAGAAAATAGACCCACCAGGAAAACTTTTAAAAACTTACATTTTGGGAAGGTATTTAAGAGTTTTAGGTTTGTCAAGTATTTCCAAGTGCTTAAAAGTTTTATTTTAGAAGTGAAACCTCAAAAAAAAAGTAACCCCTTCTCATCGACATCCTTTGTTATCCAAATTACGACTTCATTAAAACTAGAATAAAGAACCACTTTTACACAGTAAAACGACTGAAAATTGCCTGGAGCAAGACATTTAAAGTCGCAAGAATAACCGTGCATGACAAAATAACAGCAACATGCGTAGAAAAAGTTTTGTAGACTGGCAAGCCTTAGTTCTACGAGTAGCTTGAGGCCGGAGGCATCGTGGCGTTTGCCTTTACCTTTTGGAATTGTGCATGGATTTTAAAAAATTTAAATGTCAAACCGTTTTGAAAGGTGACGCTGACAAAGACTTGCTGCGTCTTGGTCTCAGGTCATGGCAGTATGGGTGAAAGTTTTTAGGGTTGTTAACAATAATAAAACAATATATAACATACATTAATTAACATAATAAAAGCAATTTACAATGACATTAAATCTAAGCTAAAACTAAATAAACTAAAACTTAAAACTAAATTAAATCTAAATAAGGCCCCCGTGGCATGGTGCCCAAAACGCTGGCAGCGTTGCCTCGCTGAATAGCGATGCTGATTCTTTGAGAGAGAAAACTGTCAGCCCTCTGGTCACAAGTTGCATCGACTAAGCGCTTTTGCAACTCTGAAATAAGCTTTGTAAGCGCCTGGACCCCATGGAAATAAGGTTTCAAACAATTATCTACAACTAAGCCGAATTAGAAGATTTAAATGGATTCTGGGATCGAAATAGTTGAAAATTCCATAATGCATGCTCATATTCAGTCTCGTTGATTTTTTAAATCAAACATCGTATAGTAAGCATGTGAAAATAAATAGATACATCAGTGCCTGTATTTTAAGAAGGCTTTATAAGGGACAAAGCAATTTTTGTATCACTCTTAAAGAGCCTTTTAAAAACCTTTTCTCATATGAAGAGGCGCATATCAAAGCCGAAACCAAGGGATACTTGCGGCTTGTAACGCATTTTCCTGCCACACAAAAAGTTGATCGGTCCTTTTAAAATCCTAATGTAAATAATATAAATGTAAATGTGTTCACCGAAGGTTGGACCGTGGTCCATCCGTGGTCCATCCGTGGTCCGTGGGTGGTTTTAATTCCAAATACGCTCACGGGCGGGCGTTGTTCCAAACGTCACACAAATTTCTCGATAACGTACGCAGAATTCAAAAACTTCGTGCTCGGCCTACTGTACATTGTTTGTAGTACAACAACTAGTGATTTTTACGTTAAGATTTTATTATATTAACAAAGACTTTAAAAAGTATTAATTTTACAAAGAGGTTAAATAAATAAAATTTAACTTGCCAGCCCTGTTAGCCTGTTTCCCGCAAGCTACCGCCTCACAATGAGCTTTTATGAAGAACCCTGAATGGTTAAAAACATCTGGAAAATTCTATAATTAAATAGGTACAGGTAACAGCGAAATTAACTTTTTACAAGTTTAAATGCTTCAGTTACATATGCGATACATAAGTTAATTAACGTTAGACTTAGAAAGATATATAAGCTTAGTCTTTAACAGACAGACGGACAGACCAACAGATAGACATCCGGACAACAAAGTGATCCTATAAGGGTTCCGTTTTTACTTTTGAAATACGGAACCCCAAAAATGTAGATAATGCGAAATTTTAAATTAAAATTAAAAACAGTTTCGCTGCTATCTCTAGCTCAAGTGCCTTTACACATCTATACCTATAAAACAGTACCGTGACTGACTGTCTGACTGACAGACAACGCACAGCCTAAACCACTGAACCTAGAGACTTGAAATTTGGCAAACATATACCTTGAGTATCCTAGAGGTGCACTAAGAAGGGATTTTTGGAAATTCCCACGGGATAGGGAACTAGCCCATTTTGAAATATTTCACGAGGGCAAAGCCGCGAGGCATAAGCTAGTAAATTATAAATCCCCACAATAAACTAACAAAATTGTTTCAAACGCAATCTGTTCCTCGTGTTGATTAAAAATAACAAAAGATTTCTTTCTGGCACTATCTCCGGTTTGATCAAAGAAGCAATCTAAATTGTAAGGAAGAAGCTTATACAATCCGTCAAATTGAAAAATAGCAGAGTGGGCGAGACCCGGATAGAACAGGAGGACTTACCACCGGAGTCGCCTTTAGCTTATTTTTGGAGTAGGTACCTACGTTTATGCACACTGCCACTTTGTTTTGCGGGGTGAGATGACGCATTTTATATGTAGAAAGCCACACACACATTACACACATTTTTAATGGAATTTTGAAATTTTATGTTATATTTGCTTAGAAATACGAGTGTTACCGAACCTATTTTAGCAGGTGAAAAATAGTGACCCAAAATATTTTATTTCATTCCCTAACCTTTTCCCTATACTTTTATTTGAGAGTAACGGAATATAAGTAAAATAAATTAATTAATGAAAATTTAGGAACACTTTATTTCTCGTATTAAAATCGATTCTAAGTAGCATAAGAATTTTAAAAATTACAGAAAAAGGGGGTGTAAAACTTTTTATAAAATGGCCTAGGCATAGCGAGTTGGTATTCTAATACAGCCTCCCTCGCAGCCTCGAAAGCTAGTGTTCCTTTTCAATACTACTTTAAAATGGCACCAAATTTCACCTTTCGTCGCTGAAGTAGTCTTGAATATCTTAAGGAATAATACCCAGGCACACGAATACACTCGTCAAATTTTGTAACGCGTCTACACACTCATACCAAAGCATTAAAACTATACATTTCCCATAACCAGTGCTTCATATCTTCAGGAAGATGAGAAAGTGCGCGTTACCGTCTCCCGTCATAAGTACTTTATGGAACAAACAGATTAAAGAGAGAAAACCACATTACGTTTCATTTAGATCTTTGTCCACAAGAGGAGTAATTTATTGAGACAAAGATATCTTATCTTTATCTTTTAATTAGGTTTCCGTACGTTTTATGGCCGGCACGCCTTTAGTAACGCTACGTGACTGAAGTTCCGATCGGCGATTATGGACTCTAGGTACTCTACACAACGTATACATTTTCGTACATTTCGCATTACGGCGAAGTTAGAAAAAATAAGAGATTCTCTGAATAACTGAAAAAGGTATCTAAGTCAATTGGGCAATCCGTTTATTATAAACGGGAACATTCGTGCTTACAATCGCACAAACAGTCTCTCACCGCAACCGCATACACCCCCAGAGGGTCGAGCACGACTTTACGACTGCTACGTAACGTTACGGTTATCGTATCGAGATCGAGAAACCTCATACTAAATTTTAGTTCCAAATACGTTCACGGGCGGGCGCTGTTCCAAACGTCATACAAACTCGACAACGTTTACTGTTCGATTTTACGTGACGCAGGTTTGGAAAAGTCGTGCTCGACCCTCTGTCCATCGTAAGTAAAAACTCAGCTCTACCGGAGTTTATTTCTGAAAGGGTCCCGAAAATATACCATGTTTGCTAATTATCCATTTTAAGCGACCCAAAAACTTCCTTGGTGTTAATGCTACGATAAGATCTGTGCAAAGCGGCCATTTTGCTATCAGATCTGCTGTCGACGATTACAAATCGAGTTAAGAAACCCTAATTACGGTTGTTCATTAAGATTTAAATTAAGCCCTTAAATAGTAGAAAAGGTTCGCAAAGCGGTCTCGTCACGACATGACAGCGCACCTTGTTCTTCGGAAGTGGCGGACAAAATAAGAGTACAGCAAAAAAAAATCTAAGGTCTCTTTAACAGGTCTTTCTTTTTTTAAGAGTTCTAGTAGAAGATGCGGGGGCGTATTATGACTGGCAAAAATTATTCGGCTCCTGCTTGCATAAAATCTTCGTCTATTCGTCGTAAAGTCTTTGTCTATTGGGTTGGGAAGAGCAGAAAGTGACCACCCTTCTTCCTCAGGGCAAAACGACAAAGTGAGAAGGGAGATTCACATTTAGGGTCACAACCAAATTATATACCTTTAAAAAGCATAAGAGTAAAATATGGGTACAATATTCCAGTAATAAGCATCTACGAGTATTTCGATTATTGAATATTACTGATGAAACACAGTTACAATTTATGAAAACATAGCAACCCAATATTGAAACTAACTTTACCTGTTAACCTAAAGTTTCAAATCCTTTTTGTATATTGTGATTATGAGAAAACTGAAGATTCTGTTATTATTATCATTGCACGTAGTGGCAAAGCGTAGAGGGAGCTACGAAAGTAAAGAGCTCTACGGCGTAGCGCTATCTCGTAGCAGCGGATGTATACCGTATAATTGAATACATGTGACTTAATAATAATTAGGTGATCATATTTATATAATATTTACGCTATCTTACGCCCGTGGCCTTCTACTAAAAATGAACTTTTTATCAAAACTTATTTAATAAAAAGACCTTTAAAAATCCAGTATTTTTCTCTCTTTATTTTGCCCGCCATTGTAAACCATTGAATGACTTGTACAATCTATTTGGGCGTCATTCAAAGAAGATTTATTGTGGAATGTGGCTGACATGACCTTTTGTCGCCAGTGTGACACAAACACCCTATACATGGGACAAAGGGGCGCAACTGATCGGCTTGGCGCGAAATGTACGTAATTAAAATGTAAGGGAGCGTGCACATGTGGCCAACGTAATGCGAATTGCTAAGGAATGAATTTCTGTTTAATCTACCTAAGTCTGTTTTTCCGGATAAGTAAAATTTGGGGTTTTTCAAGGCCAGAGTGAATCGGCTGTTACTGAACCGGTGAGCTACGTCTTAGGCTTCATCTGAGGGTCGAGCACGACTTTACGAATGCTGAGTAACGTTACGGTTGTCGTATCGAGATCGAAAAACCTCATACTAAATGTTAGTTCCAAATACGCTCACGGACGGGCGCTGTTCCAAACGTCATACAAACTCGACAACGTTTACTATTCGATTTTACGTTACGCAGCATTCGTTAAGTCGTGCTCGACCCTCTGCACTTAGCACCAGGTGCGATAGAGGTCATGGCTGGTCAGTTTAAAAAAAGATGATTTTAATGTAAATGCATTTTAGTATTTATAACACATTTATTGGACAATGAGTGAAAAACAGTGGGGCCGTACCTAACAGGTAATGAAATGTGAAGAATTTTTCTTTTTTTTATACGGCAAGGAAGGCAAACGAGAAAGTGAGTCACCTGGTGGTAAGTGATCACCACTGCTCACAGACACCCGCAACCTCAGGGGTTTGCAGATGCGTCGTCAACCTAGAGTGTTAAGATGAATTGCCTCTTGTGCCCGTAATTACTCCGGCTGTCTTACTCTCCACACCGGAACGCAACAGAATGATGTAGCTAAATTAGTTTTTTTGCATAAAAAATACAATACAACATCCCGGTTTCATTATGTCTAATATTTCAAGGGCTACACAAATGCATTAGGAACATTTCAAGGATCCGCAGCGTTTCCCAAGTTGTAGAGTGCGCCCGATTCATCGAGAGCAGCTTTAAGTAGCTTACTGGCAAGAAGCTTTTACGCACCATGTAAGCTTAAGGCGTGTGTTCGATCAGATAATACAGGCGATGAATGATGTCGAAATAAAATGATTGCCGTGCATATTCGTAAAAAAACCAATGTCTCGCTTTCTACTGCAATTATTTAAAACTATTTATTACAATTTTTTTATTTAGGTAACGCATCTACAAACCCCCCACCTCCTCCCCGGGTTGTGGGTGTCCATGGGCAGTGGTGATCACCACTGCTTGTTTGCCTTCCTCGTTGTATAAAAAAAAATAACAAAAACTAATAAATCGTCACTGAAAATGATGTCACAGTTGAGTGATTCAATACAAATTACAAACTAACCGATCGTTTTGACATTTCAAAAGATTATGTTGCTGGGTTGAGCAATCAAATATATTATATTTATCTTATAATGTATACCTTTTACATTCGAATTTGTCTTTATATGCATCATCGGAGCATTAGGCTTTGCTCGGTCCATCCATTTACATTTGAAGTTGGACACGAAACTACCAAATAATGAAACGGCACCTGGTAGTAACTTTGGTTGATTGATGGCTCCCGTCGGATAATTTTGGCCACGGTGACTGATTCACCTCCGCCATTGCGCAACCCAAATCAAATGACAAGGATTTTGACGTAATGATAAGCATAAAAGTGTAATGATAAGCATAAAAGTACGAGGACGGGGGGAGTGGCTGCTGAAATGGCAGCTTATAGGAAACGCGAGAAGTACTCGGCACTCGCAAATTATTTGTTTGTCCCGCTTGCGGTCGAGACGACCGGCTGTTGGGGCTCTGAGGCAAAACTTTTGTTCAAAGACGTGGGGCGTCGTCTTCGCGAGAGAGGTCTTGACCCTCGCTTCGGGTCATTTCTGGTGCAGAGGTTGTCCATCGCGGTTCAGCGTGGTAATGCGGCAAGTGTGTTGGGCACCTTTGCGCCTGGAATGACGCGGGGCGGTTTGTTTGACTGATTGTGTATTTTCTGAATTGTAATGTACGTTTGTGAAATAATAAAGTTTTAGTATAAAAGTGTTAGGTACTAATTTATTTATTAAAAACACAGTAAAATAATTAAACTCAAAGACTAGCTATACTATATTACGTTATTTAGATTTAGGTTACTTAACACAATCTGCTGACTGTGCTAAGTCTCTACATATTTGTTTGTAAATATGTCAGAAATAATCCAGAGATCTTCACCAAAAAATGTTGTACATAATAAAAATAAACGGAAGATCACTCATGAATATCTTACCACTCCGAGGTGTAGACTAATAAATGACTTATGACTAATCTAAATCTAAATATGGCCCCCGTGGCATGGTGCCCAAAAGCCTGGCAGGGTTCCCCAGTTGAACAGCAATGCTGATTCGCTGCAAGAAATAGCTGACAGCCCCTTGGTCGCTAGTAGCGTCGGGCAGGCGCTTTCTTAGATTACTAAAAAAAGAATAGCTAATAGTACTACGTGCACCGGGACCCCATGGACCCAGGGTCTCTATTCCTACATCAATAAAACAAATTGCAGAACCGAGACTGCAAGTGTGTTACGTAAATGACAGCTGTCACAATGTCTTTTATAAATATCCGTCAGTCGATGCCAGCGTCGCCTTAAGCAGCATAAAAGCTGTTTACCCTCGCCCCAGACAACTTGACAACACTCTGTAGATTTTCTATATGCACTTAGAGGTACTTAGGTACTTTCGATTAGGACCATAAAACTAACAAAAAGATACTCGGCACTTAATCGCGTAAAACATATATTTAAATTTAAATACCGACGCGACGTTGCGTCCATGGTCTCGAAGCACGCATGCATGGGCATGGGGTAGGGATGGGGGAAGGGGGGAGGGGTCCCTTCGAGACCATAGACGCAATGTCGCGTCCGAAACGTCGAGGTATTTAAATTTAATTATATTTTTTACGCGATTAAGTTCCGAGTAGGTATCATGATAATGTGTGAAAATCGCAAAAGTTTAAATCAATAAATAAAAAGGTAGAAATGCTATCATTTGTATTTCGTTCCTGAACCAATGTCGCAGCTTTCCCCCCTACTTACCTAATTAATGTACACACGCAAAAGCACTACGCAATCACGGACACAATAGTAGTGTAGTTACACACTGTGGATGAGTTTCCAAATGCATTATGTATCACGCCGATCTTTCGAGCAATACTGAGCTACAATTCGCGCACTTACTTACCATGCCACTTCTATCATCTTTTTATTAGTTCTGTGAGATATTCTATGCAATTAGAGGTAATTAGGTATTTTCGGTTAGGTGCATCTTATCCTCTTAGTGCTTCCAAATTGTGTTAGGGTGTGTCGGGTAACGGGCTAAATTGTTCATGGAAGTACATATAGTACGCTCGCGTTAAGAATGCAGTGAATCAGCCTAGCCACGTCCCGTAACCAATTAGTTTGTTCAAAATACACCTCTGAATACATTACAAAAATGCTGGACACGTTTACCCTGCAGTTATGCTGATAACTCAAAACTCACTACATTCTTAACGCGAACGTACTATAGTGGCGTTTTTGCTAAGTTATTAAGTTAAAAGCTTCGATCAATAATTACCTAGACAATATTTAGGTCATGAACAAAAACAAAGTAAAAATATGGCACCGATCTAGTGTCAGTTTGCTATTGACTATTTTGTTCTAATATAATCCTTAAGCTGTTACATTAACGTGCAATTTTGCGTGCAATAAATAAGAGCTCACTCTACAAGTGAGCCGTTATTTGCCGAGACACTTACTTATAATCATTAATCGAAGATTAAAAGGCAAAATTGCCAACACCGAGTGTACGGAGATGAGTATTGTGGAGGTCTGGCCCTGCTGGTAAAGCGCCGTTCATTTTCAAGTGAACCTAAGACGTTTACACAATAGTAAGACTGCGCAATTCATCCGGTACAATTCCCTTTCGCAATTTTTTCCCGTGATTTCCCAGGGTGTTCAATCCGCAGAGCGAATAAAATAGAGTTTAACTGAAATAAAAACAAGTAAAATATTATTATTTATTTGTCGTAAATTGAACTCTCAAACAGGTGTGAGTAGTGTGGTGTATTTGAGAGAGTGATTTGGGAGATTTGTTTACGGTCAAATCGGCTTAATGGTGACCTACCGTACAACGTTCTTAAGGTAAATATAATGACTATTCTTGTCAAGCACCGTCACGTCTCGTATGTTGTGAAAAGTTTTCACAGAATGTCCGAGTTCAAGTAGTCGAACGGTACAATTACTTCATCTTGATTTTGTCTGATTGATATATGTAGTTTCGGTTTCCTCCGTGCTCATTTCGTCTACCGTTATATTTTGAGTATCTGTCTCTTAAGTTGAAGAATTTTTGGACGTTTTGCAGATTTTTAAGTTCTTACGAACGATGACCAGTCTAATATTTAAATTAAATTACTTATTTTGTTGTACACCTTTAATGTTATATTCTTGCTGTCGTATTATTGTACCACTCTATAGACAATCTCATTTACAAAATGAGATAACAATGATTATTCTTAATACCTCCTTGGGCGAAGGGAAAAAACTATGTGATTATTTATAAACTCAGAAGACCTAGAGTAAAGACTTAGATTAATTTTCGTCCCTAAAAAACTTATATATAGTAAATTTTGTCTATATAAGATTATGGTTGCTTTATTGTTATATTTTTGTGTCATTATTAATAGAATTAAAACCGCAAGATATTTTTCCATAAAGGGCAAAAAATAAGCCCCTTTCCATCGCCCCCAATGAAATTGGTTTAATTATACAAAGCCCACCGTGGGGATTACACTTTTTTCTTCGCAGTAATTATAACCGACTTTGATTTTCATGAAAAATTAACGAACGGTATTTTTAAGGTTTCTGAGCGTTATTGAATTTATATTAAAAAGGTGTTTCACGGAATTTTCGGGTTCGGGGTTGCTACTTAATTTTTATTATAAAGGCGTTTCAAATTATTGCGCATAAATTATGTTTTTGGAATCCTTTTTGTGTAACCGAAGCCATTGACCCATGCTAACACTCTCTGTATTTTATAGCAAAAATACAGGGCTAATATTATCTTAGGGCTCCTTTTTCATAAAAACCGGTGAAGCGCGAGTGGGACTCGTGCAAAGAAGGTTCCGCACCTAACGGGTTTTTTCCTAGCCTTGTGTTGTGAGAACTTATTACTTTGTGCTAAATTTCATGTTACGTAGTAAATGTTAAGTAAATATCCTATAAGCTTTGATTGACTTGGGATTGATATATAGAGAAAAGGATAGACAGACAGACAACGAAGATATCCTAAAGGGTTCAGTTTTCCTTACGGAATACTAAAACACAATAGCGCCACTGTCTATGAGAAAATTCACTTGTTTTCACTATGTACGGATTTTTTTAAATATTTCTTTCTAACCACCTTCTGTTTATTGTATCTTAAATTTTACACCGAATTTACACTAAACTTGTAAGAGAAAAAAGGTGACTTGCATATTCATTACGGCGCTCGATCGACTACTTCTAACTCGTTCACTTCACGGCCAAGCAATGTAATGCAAATACCATGTTTTTCTACCTACGTAAATTCGTCGTAATTGGTGGATTACGTATCGATACGTACCAGGCGTTATTAGACAAAGTCCTTAAGGCAGAGTTAATCCTCAAATTCATTATATATCCTATTGTGAAACGCGGCTAACCGAATGCTTTCTCAAGCTTAAACTGACAAGGTTGCATATTTGATTCTCAGTGCGTTTAAAACTGGACTTTACCAATAAGAGGCTTCAGGAAAATTTTGGATTGGCTGTGAAGGATCGAGTCAATCTGGCACGAAGCCAGCTCGGATCAGCGCTGGCGAGGTGCCATGGCTCTTAATAAGATTTAATTAACTGTCTTTACTACGCCTTAGGAAACCTCTAAATGATCCACTTCATCATTGAAAACGACTGTGATCCAGAGGCTGCGAGGTTGTTTGTTTCTCTGCCTGATTGTTTTAGGAAGAGATGTTCCGCGCTGGTGTAATAAAATGACACATGTTTTGATCATGCTTATTTGACGAGCTAAAAGAGCAAGCGCAATATATTTGGCCTTAACACATATCATAGGTAAGTCCTCTAATAAATAATGCGTTCAGAAACCGTAGAAAATGACCAGCATTTCAGCATGTCGTCGACTGCTCCCCGCCAGCAGCCACCCAGCCGCCGCCAGCAGTAATGAAATGTTATTAGCACATCGAATTCGATGTCGTTAAGAGTTTCAAATTTGAAATATCTTTTAACATGAAACTACCGTGAGAAACGGATCACTCACGTATGTCAGTCGAGTATAGCCCGATAAACAAACGTCTTCAAAAACCAACATAATTTACAATAAAGACAACAGTCTATGATACGTCAGCTCGGTATGATTAAAAAAAAACGTAAAATTCGTGACAGGAATGGGTATGATATGCCTTAGATAAAGTAATGTATGCAACTCCACATAATTAGGGCTTAAAACACTCGTGTGATCCTATTATGAAACTCAGCTTCGCCTCGTTTTATAACAACACACTCGTGTTTTAAGGACCCTCGTTATGTAGCAGTTGCATAAATTGCAGATACTTCTTGCATAATCTGTGCGATCAAATATACTTAATATTAATTTATTTTACTTTTTTTTTTCAAGTACGAGTGTTCATAATATATTTTCATCCCATTAACTTTATGGAGGCTTCAATCACTTGTTAAAACAAAGCCAAGTCCCGCAACTCGTATCAGGAAGTTTCCGAAAGCAGGGATTACGTTGAAAATTACATAGTATTTACTCGTCCACGAAACAGTTCAAAATACTTCGAAATAAATATACGCAAGTAAACCAAGAGTGTTATTACGATACAAATAGTCACTGTGTCACAAAGGACTTAAACGACCTTGTGTAATACAGAACTTTATAGAAATCTATAAAGATCTATGGAAGTTCTTTACTTTTTACCAACATCTATTTATTTAAGGGTATCCTACTATACAAGTTTCGTCAACGTGAAATAAACTTATTACTCACGTAACATGTCAGTCCAGTAATAAGTTTATGTCACTAAAATTGTAACCAGGGGGGGTAGGACACGCGCCATTTTGTCGCTTGTCGCTCAGTGCGCCATTCACTGATTCCATCACTATGAAAGGGACGCACTGCGCGACAAGCGACAAAATGGCGTGCCGTTCTACATGTGCTGCTGTCTATAGATTCCAGAGAGCCAGGTTCTGAAGGTAGGATCGACAATAAAATATAAGTACAAACGGAAAGACATCGGGTAAGTATGTGACCCTAAAAATAGTAAGTACTTAATATTTACGAGACCAAGTATCAGTGGACAGCACTAGCGTATTCCGGTTGCGTATTGACACGTGCTCGCTCGCATCCGTTTCCGTGCCGACTGTGCGCGCCTAACTTCACTCCAATTGTAATACAATGATTTCGAGTTGTGAAACTTCATTGCGAGGTCTTTAGAGCCGCCATGAGGGTGCGGTGACGTCATATTTTTCTGCGGAGCATTTCGGGTAGAACTGTGCAATGATTATTTTCAAACGGTGGCAATTACACGTAGGAAGTCTGTCGCAGTGCAATATTTTTTTGCAAAGTGTAATTTTTGATATAAAAAGGAAATTAACTGTTTAAATAAGGCTTAGCTCGGAGACTATTGGTACTAGAAAGCTGTTTTTATAAGTAGGTATTTTTGAAAAGGGATCCAAACTTTTCGTAACGAAGACTAAAAAAAGTTCTTATGCGTGTCAAATTATTGTAGTCATCAAAAAATGCAGAAGAATAAGCAAAATAGCGACTGAAAATATTGAAAATAAAGCAAAAGTTGTCTAGATTAGAAGTCAACTAGTCTGTGGAATGTCAGATTATTTATATCCATAGTAGCGGAGGTAATTAATTAAAAGTTCTACCGCTTTTTTTCTCGTTCCCATTGTTTAGGTACTTCTAAAGCGGAATTTAATGTTTTCTTGTTTACGTTTCCATTGTATTTTTCATGAAAACGAAGCCGTTGCGGTATGCTTTGAATAACTAATACCTATTGTACCCTTAAAACAAAAGACTGCCTTTATTACATAGAACTCGGCGAAAATAGTAAATCGTACAGGCTCGGACGCAGGGCGTGGACAAAAGGAGATGTTAGCACACGCTTTCTCCTGCGGCAAAAATTTGACATTACGCCGTCCGTTTTAGGTCAGTGAACAATGATTGTGTGCGTGTTTTGGTATTTATGTGAGACTTTTCTCTTAGTATAAGTTTGTAAGAACGTAACAAAATGTACGTGAGAAACGTAAGTACGTCATAATGCTCGACACCCTAACACCCAATAGCTGACACCCGGCTATCACCTCTGTCCTACGACATAGGGTCGAAGGTGCAAACCATTAGGTCAGTTTCGGATATAGGGTCTGTTATCTTACTTCGTCCCTCTCGAAAAGTGGTAGAAAAAATGTAGCGCTAATAAGATAATCTAAAATCTGCTCCCGTCTTTCTCCTTGGGCCCGTAAACAAAATACCTTTTCTTAAAGATGTAATTAAATATTGGCGTTGTTCTTCATAATTAGGTTGCAAAGTATCACGTATCAGGAGCGATTTTAGAGACGGCTATAGGTAATGGAATTTCATACAAAATTTGAAGTGTAGGCATGCAAATGTGATCGTCTTTTGTATTGATGTCAATTTATGACAACAATATGGCGTTCAGTTTAGCCCATAAAAATGAAACAAAATAAGTACGTATAAATAAGCCCTGGTAATAATTTTAAGTGTACGACTTTGTTTTGGTACGAGTAAAATATTGATTTCTGGATCTTTTTTATTTCATTGCATGTTTGAGAAAAGCAATAGGTAGGTAGGTATACGTACCTTGGCGTGAAAAGGAATTGCCATCAATCTTCAATCACAGTGGCTTGAGAAACGATAAAAGTGCCGACACAGAACTAACTTAAAAATAAAACTATCGAGGATTTCGTTTACAATCATGGTTTCACCTTTGAGGCACCTTAAGACATAGTTTTTGATTATGGGTTGAAATATTAAACCTCTATTTCAAATAATTGAATAAGATATTTGGAATCTAAAGCACGGAGAGCCCAGGTAAAAGCCTTGAATTGCTTCTGAAATATATTTATCTTACATTAATTATGTATAATAGCTAAATCTGTTGCTGGCCGCAGTTCGTCGTTGTCCAAATAGACCGGCCGTTGAAATGTCACATCTATAATTCAAATCCAGCAAAGGTTAAAGGTGAGTCTAGGCTTTTGACGACCAAATAGCCTAGTGGTTAGAGACCCTGACTATGAAGCTTGAGGTCCCGGGTTCAAATCTCGGTCGGGGCAGATGTTTGTATGATGAATACGAATGTTTGTTCTCGGGTCTTGGATGTTTAATATGTATATAAGTATGTATTTATCTATATAAGTATGTTTATCCGTTGTCTAGTACCCATAGTACAGGCTTTGCCTAGTTTGGGACTAGGTCAATTGGTGTCAAATTGTCCCGTGATATTTATTATTTATTATTATAAACAGAATGTTGGATTGATACCTATAAATATCGATCAGAGGTTTGTGGTGAAGAATGTATTCATGTAAATCCAGAGCTAAACAACGAAACATATTTTAAGAGGCGTCATGAAAAAAAAAAATATGAACGTCATATTCCTAATCAATCAATATAGTACGTACCTACATAAAATCATTCATTCAAAAGAGGGGTGTTATAAGTTTGACATGTGTATCTGTGTATTTGTCTGTAGCATCATAGCTCCCAAACGGGTGGACCGATTTCAATGCGGTTTTTTTCAATAGAATGCTAGTTTAATCGAGATGGTTCTTACCTAAGTTTCATTAAAATCGGTTCACCCGTTTTTGAAATATTGAACTTTGAAATGACAATGTTGGGGGTTTTTCAACTTTTCTAAGTTGGATTCGATTGCAGTGTCGAGCAAAGCAATAATTTTCCTAATAAGGAAAACACTGGCGTTATTGAAACCAATCAAACGTTGAAAAGAGTATCTGAATACTAAAGCAGAAAACGAAACTCATCGACAGGATCATATTGCAAGAAATGGAAATGAGGAAAAATTCATATTCGATATGAAATACGACTAAGATTGTCTGTGGTCTGTCAATGGTTCTTACGACTTTTTAACCCCCGACGAAAAAGAGGGGTGATCTGTAAGTTTGACCTGTGTATCTGTGTGTCTGTGGCATCACAGCTCCCAAACGGAAAACTAAATCGAAATGGTTCTTAGACCGGTGCACCCGTTTTTGAAATATTTAACTTTGAAATGACAATGTCGGGGTTTTTTCAACTTTTCTAAGTTGGTTAGGTTATGAGAACATTATTACTCGATTGACTGAGTGATGTTACGAATATTCACATCTTGCAATAAACGATAAGTACGTATCTTAATAAAGTGGACGCATTATTCACTTAACCTCAAAACGAATTAATTGGACTCTATTAGCTGCGAATTTTATTCAATAACCGATCAGCCGATCACGGGTTGTATACCTACCTATTTCTTGCAGCATCGACTGCTTTCGACTTCAGCAAGGTAGATCGTAATTGCAAGATCAAAATAAGATAAAAAAATGCTTTCGAAGCCACTGTAAACATAGTGAAATAAACGGATCACTCACGTGTGTCAGTCGAGTATAGCCCGACATGTTTCGGACTAATCCGTAGTCCTTCCTCTGGGAGCACACGTTACGCTGGTTCCAAAACGTAAAGAGGAAGGACTACGGATTAGCCCGAAACATGTCGAGCTATACTCGACTGACATACGTGAGTGATCCGTTTATTTCACTATGATTGAGTATACACCCGATAATCAGTACTTCGCTCAGTGAAGTATATTTGCAAGATCTCAATTGGAAAATCTTTTTGTATTTTTCATTATTTTTCCAATTATTTTTATTTTTACGGTCTTCCCGTGAGTATCAATTATATTTTTAATAAACTCACCGAAACATGAATACACAGAAAAAAACCAGAAAAATACCAACCCCGGGAATCGAACCCGGAACCTCGACACTCCGGGTCGCGTGCCCACCCTTACACCAGAATTGGTATATATATAATATTTGCAAGTTGCATTTCATTACGTAACAAGATGGAGCACTTATTGTAAGCTCCATGGTAATCCCGCAATGCAATGCCACTGGCATGAGTAAACTAAACTAGGTTTAATTACTTTAAACTCAAGACTTTAGCTAAACTAACACCGATCTCTACATGATATGAGTAGGTAATAAGGTGTCAAGTACAATAGTACATTGTGTATTAAGGGCGGCAAGTAAGGAATTCCGAACGAAGCTGTAGTAGAAGTCCGAAGTCGAAAACCGAGAGCTTTCTAAGCCGAGGTTCGTACAGTACAATACAATATTCTGTATTGGACACCACAAACCAGTACAAGGAGATTACAAAAAAGAACAGGTAAGCTCGCTTAAAAGCGATCTCTTCCAGACAACCTATCCTGTTCTTAATTCCTATACCACCCGTGAAACATACACACTTGCGAGGAAACGTGTGGCGCGCAGTGCTTGTAGCGCCGCACCGTGCGCGCCGTTACAGCCCTTGGGCGTTAAAACAAGAGAAAAGGTTCAAGCGTCTTATTTAGGGCGTAACAGCCAAGTTAGCTTGCATGTTATGACCCTTGTTACGTGTAAGAGGCGATGAAAAATATTCAACATTCAAAGGCTTGTCCCATTACAAATGACAACATTAGCTTATTATTTATCAGAGCCAAACAGCCGGCTTTAGACGAAAATCCTTGTTTATTTAGGCACGCGCCTTCTCCCTAGGTAGCGAAATATTTATTTAATTTAACACTAAACTAAAAAAGGACAATAATTTATGCGGAAATCGTTAAGAGGATTTGTGATTTTCCATTTATATACAGGCTGCGTTTCAATGAGCTGCCAAGAATTCCGCCAGGGGTGTTCACGTAGACTTACTCAACCCCTGGCTGAATTCTTGACGGTTCATTCAAACACACCCTGTATTTTATCTGTCCTGTCCTGTACCGCATAATTATCAAACAAATTTATTGATTTAAACTTTCGCGGTTTTCACACATTATCATGATACTGCCAAGTGCGGGTAGTTCGAGGAACCCGTGCAGCTAGGAGATGTTGATACCCGCCTCTTCAGTCCCTTCGAGGCCATGGACGCAACGTCGCGTCCGAAACGTCGAGGTGTTTATATTCAAATTTAAATATATATTTTTTACGCGATTAAGTCCCGAGTATCACGATAATCAAACAAATTATCTTGTTTAATGCAGTGCAATTGACAATACTCGACCACCAACTTGATTTTCGGTTTCTATAATTAATTTTACTCTCATTAATACCTATCTACACTAACGAATGTAGTTATGAGTGGTGATGAAAACTAAATGTAAAGGTACCCATAATAAAGGCTGACATGGTCACACCAGGTCAAAATCTCAACAAACCTCAGTCAAATAGAAGATAACAAAAAATACTTCAAAAAAACATCTGTAAAAAGCTTATGGAAACCATTTCAATTCGCTTGCATAACGAGAACGTAAGTTATTTTAATAAACATGTTTTAAGAGTGCACCGTAAAATCAGAAACGGAACGCTTTTAGGATAACTTCGTTCTTCTTCTGTCTGTCAGTCTCAATTAAATCAAACCGTACCTATAGCATGAAATCTTGTGGCTCAAAGCAAGGTCTTACGACACAAGTCATGAAAAAAAAAACGTCAGCCCCCCCGACTACGAAGTGCAAAATTCTGACTTCGTATCGTGCCGTCCCTCTCAAGCTAATGTTATTTAACACGAGGGTGAGCGGGACGACACGATACGAACTTCGATTTACGAATTTCGTAGTATGGGGGCAGGTACGCAATCCTCGGTGCGCGAGTTCGACTCGCACTTGGCTGTTTTTTAATAAAACTAAAAAATGTCCCGTTCCAACGATCTCCGTTTTAATTTTCACCTCGCGTTCGGCGACATTAAATAAAACTTAATGTCGGCATTTAAGTATATTGACACCTTGTCAATTAAGGGACCTCTCTCGGCTCGCTTTAGTACTTCAGTATCCTCGTTGATGGAAATATATGTATGTGCGCTTTAAAGGTCATTGCTATATAGTTAAGGTTCATTTTGTCAGTTTCACTCGATGTAACGGTAACTTGTTAGTTATTTCAGAGTAAATCATTTACAAAAAGTTTTATATTTTTAAAATACTAGCTGTTGCCCTCGACTTCGTCCGGGTAGATTTCGGTTATCGCTATCCCGCGGGAACTATATAATTATCCCGAATAAAAAGTAGCCTGTGTTATTCCTCAATATTCAAACTATCTTCTTACCAAATTTCATCTAGATTGGTGCAGCGGTTTTCCCGTGAAGAGGTAACAAACAGACAGACAGAGAGACAGAGAGACGGAGTTACTTTCGCATTTACAACATTAGTTATGATTGGTTATACTTTAGTTTTGTAATTATCTAAATTGAGTTTATCGATTACTTGTCAGTAGAATAACTAATAGCATGTTGAAAGGTTTTGGTGCTATGAAAACCGGCTCGCAAAGAGTTCCGAAAAGAGTCAGCGTAGGTATACCTAGTGCATTGATACACTGATATTTGGGTCTGTGTGATATGTGTTGTTTCGTGTGGCAGTGGAGGCAGAGTTTTTGCGTGAAAAATTATAGGTATTTCGAATACAAACTCTTTTTTGCTGATTGTACGTTTTATTGAATGTACTTGCATTGTCATTTAATCTATATACCCACACCAACTTTAAAATCGATCTAGCCATGGATGTGTCAATTTTAACTTACAATACTAGATTCTGAAGCAGTGGAACAGGCGAAACTAAAATTTAGTTACTAAATTAAAAACACGTTCAGTGTTTTGACGATGACTGTACTATGGAATACACGTGTGTAGGATAAGAACCTTCCTTGCCCAAAATAAAGCGTTTCTTTATTTACCCAAAAATATACATCGTCAGTAAAGTAGTTACAACAGACGTAAGGTTACAGTAGGTTGGTTTCGGATATCATCATATTTAAGTTAAATGTAAGTTTTTTTTTCTATGAGCGAGCCTTATTTCGGTATTTTTTGAACTCTGTATTTAATCAATTAGTTATTTGCTGTCTCTGGCTAATAGTAGGTAGGTGATTCACTTACTTGATTTTGTCATGTTCCATAACACTTAAGTTAATTGTTGAAAATACATTCTTAACACAAGCTTATTTGATGACTGTTAGTACTTGGATTGATCCACTCCTTGCAATCCGATTACAAGAAGTGGGTCTAATCTAAAATATAAACAACCAAATAAACATTGCAAGTTATTAAAAAAAGAACATGTTTATTTTTTAGGTGTAGAAATAAAATATTTTTTGTAGATCTTATGTACCTTGTCCACTAATTACATCCGTGTGCCTTAAGGGCTGATCTTGTGCAAATACTGGTTCGATTTGTCTTATTACTTATCGAGAATATAACTGAAATCATAAATTAAGTGACTGGTCCGTTCGTTGACGCTAAATTGAGACAGATAGAGATAGAGTTTTATAGACAAGAGTTCATGTTGTCCAATGTTGTTTAATGTCAGTCTTAGTGTAACTCTAAGCTTGTGGTATTCGTTTAAAGAACGATGAAAAGTCTCTGATGCTCTATAAAGCAAAAATCTAATCATCACTTTAGTTTTTAGTCAGAGCAACTTTAAACCATATCATAGTGTTTTGAGCGCATTTTGACTAGCACTCTCTCTATTGACACGCGCGTTCCTGAGCGCCTAGTGTAATCGCCGACCAGGCCAAGAAACACGTCTCGATCGCGTTCGCATTTAACAATTCTCATACTATTTGACTATTACTACTATTTGATTACACTAAGGGCACTGAATAGCTTTGTCCCGCTTGTGTGAATATACTCCGCCCCTCAAAGTATTGCTTTAACCCTTTCAACGCCAACGACGCATACAAAAGTTGTCATCCACACGCCAAGTTGGCATAAATTATTAAAAAAAGATAGCATTAAGTTCGTCGTAGATCCCCGTTAAGACATACATAATAATGCAAAGTATCACGTATTTGATAAAGGTTAATTTACCAAAGGTTAATAAACTTAATGCTTGTATTTTTTTGAAAAATATCGGCTGTTTTAAAGTCGTACCCCTCAGTTGAGACAATCATTTATTAAGTATTAAAAAAAATTGCTTACTTTAATAATATTATGAAACAAAAACACCTTTTAGCGTCTCCCGAAGGACACGAGGGAACTGTAAAGGTACGTGAATATTTCAACAGTCTGTTAGCAATTTTTCGTTTACGCTGAAAATATTAGAAGGTCCGAAATGGAAAAAAAACGTGCCGAATATATCCATATTGTCCGCTTGTTTTCCTTTTACTATATAATATATATACATGTGTATGTGTACATATATATAAAGACTGATCAGCGAACCCAGAGCCCAAACACTTGTGCTTAGAAAACTGAAATTTTGCATACAGGTTTCCTTTATGAAGTAGACATGGGGTAAGGCTAAGGAGGGAGTTTGCGAAATTCCCGCGAAATAGGGAATTCTGTAAAGGGAATAAAGCCGTGGGTACAAGCTAATGCGTAATATGGCAATACATAACATATGCTTAGGTACATCTTGATACCATGGCTGTTGATGCGTCTACCTGCAAACATACAATCAGGATATATAATAATAAAAAGAAGTGTCATGTTACACGTTACAAATGAAACAATCTTATTCTTCTTCCGATTCAATGTAATCCATATTTGTACACCTAATGCCTTTAGCACACTGTCGCTGCGAACTGCGGTAGAAATGCCAATCCTCACATTTTACACGAATTCCGCAGTTTAACTGCAGTTCAACTGCAGTTCGCGGCGTCGGTGTTAAAGGCGTAAAATCAACTTTATCACGGTCGAGCGGAATTTTTCAATAAATTTCGTCAAAATCGCTTGTGAACTCTACTTCAAAACGTTTACGAACTTCATTCAAAGTCATGAAGAATAATTCTGCCACAGGAGCCTGAAGTTCTGGCATGAATTCTTGTCATTAACATGCCTTGATTTCCCGAGCTCGACATTCAGAATCCTCGAGTGTCTTGACTTGAAGTTTCCGCCATTATTTTAGTCATACAAATCGGGAATGAGCCTGCGAAGTTTTATGGGTCCATAATTTACACACATTTTAAATGGAACTCGGCTTTTACAGGTCATTAAATAGGGATAAAAAAATCAATACAGAAATGGATTCAGATTAATAAGTAGCGCATTGAAGTCCGCGGCAAAAGAAACTTGTCACTTTTGACCCTTTATCGACTACGATCTTTTTCATCTGGTTGTAGAGAAACCAGATGCAAAAAGTGACTTGTAACTTGTACTAAGTATACTGTGGCCGACGTCACGTGAAGGAGTATCGCGAGTCGAAAATCCGCTGGAATAGTATCAAGCAAGATCTATCTGTCATTCTCCACCAATGAGAGACAAGCTACTGGCCTATGATTGGTGGAAATTGACGGATAGACCTCACTCGACACTAGCGATCTCAGCGGATTTTCTACTCACAATAGCCCTCATTGCATAGACTTGTAATCGATGTCATGAAATCTACTGAAAGACTCTCCAAAATCCGTAAGCTCTCTCTGCATAAATGGATAATGTGTCTACGCAACTTAAATCACCTATCTATGCCCACCTATACTTACATAAATTTTTCTCAAACAAAATCCTCAAAGTTTAGACATCGTTAAGAACTCTGAACTTGTTGGAGTAGCATCGGAAGATCAACAAACATAGGAACCGTGTTTTGCTTACGCATGTACCCCTCCCTTTTAACCCCTCCGTTAGCACCGTTGACGTACATGGGGAAATTTTAGTAGAGATAATAATAGCATTGAATTTGAATGTGGACAGGCTCATAATAACATCTCTGTTTTCTGACACGTATTCAAAATGTAAATACTCGTGCCATAAATATGAATGTTGAGAATGCATTGTTAAGAATTACATGGTAAAACATACAGAGATTGTACAATACTTTACAACACAAGAATTCTTTTTTACCATCACTTAACAAACAAAAATGAATATAGCTAAATACGTAGGTAGCAATATACGGCCTTTTAATAGATTATGGAGGCTTAATGTCTGAATTCTATGACTTCATTAAGTGTTCAGTATGGGGTATATTTATTTATTTATTCATCACAAAATTGTGATCGGCTAAAAAAGTAGTCAAGTCCGAGTTTATTCTCTAACTAGACGTTGCAAAATTAACGTTTATTAGTTGAATTTTGTTCTAGGTATGAAGCTTAAACTTGCAATTTGTAAAAAAATAATAAAACTACCAGGGATCCTGTTGTCACAATCTAACTATACAGGAGTTATTTTTGTAAATTTCTAAAATAAACTTGAAGATATAATTTTAGGAAAACCAACTCACGACAAAACTGTTGCCGAGGGAGAATCAAGAAGCGATGTTATTAAGTTTGCTTCATTTACCTGTTTGCGTTTAAATTTAATAATGTTGTTTACGTAGAAAGAGGGCTCATATAATCAACTTCTTATTACTGCTAAAGCTTTCTAAGTGCCCGTCAATTAAGTACAGCATTCCAGGAAATTTTGTTTTCGTCTTGTATTTATAAGTAATGCCCGTTTTTCTTGACACTTTTCGAAAATTATGGCAATTGGTATGAGATGTGCATAAAAACGTGACAGGCAAGGATGTACCTTTAGAATGACAAAACTTTTTGGTTTTTGGTATGTGGTATGTGTGTTGTATTTGTATTGTATTGTTGTATTGTAGTCCTAAACAAGACGTTTACTAGACTAGATTCAGATTTACCTAGCGTTTTTTTTTAAGTGATCACCAAACTTAACTATAGTAAGTAGGTAGGTACGTCTGTTTTAAAATATAAGTAAAAATTTTTTTTTACTTCTACGAAGTCTTAAACCAAGGCCTACCTTCAGAAGGCATATTACAAATTCATCAAGCGTCATCAAGTTACCGGCTGTCGTTACAAAGTCAATACAAGTCTCAACTCTTGAGCAGAATACATTCTAAGTGAAAATGTTATACTTAAAATAAGGAGACACCTTTTGACTTCGTGATGATAGAAGCGTTTGAAAAATAAAAACTCTAGTGAAATGCTAGCGAAAATGCAGACTTCAAATAAGGGAGCACGATTTTTAACTAAGAATCGAGTAGTTACATTATTGTGTCTTGCAGCGGTGATCACTTACCATCAGGTGACCACTTGCTCGTTTGTCTTCCTCGTCGTAAATAAAAAATGTATAAAATTTGCATGACGTTTTAACAGCGCCCCCCGTGAGGGTATTCGGTACAAAAATTCCATAGCACGAACTAGGTTATCATTAATTTTAGTAGATATTTTATCGATGGCGATTACGATGACGTTACTACTCGATCCTTGTTGAAAACTCGTGTTCGGGCCACTGCATGATAAAGAGTAGTGCCATTCATCATAAACGTCACTCAAGCCTCCATTAGTTAAAATAGGTTTTGTGTTCTTCTTACTAACGGAAATGTCAATGTGACAAAAAAGGGCAAACGAACTTTAACGGCATTTTAGTTAAAATAGGTTTATGAATAAATAGGATAGCAGATTTAAATGATTCGAGGTTAATTGCATTAGACAAAATGAAAACGGGATATTGACCGCGAATAAGCTGGATATTGCGGGGTCTATAAGGTAATCGCGGTCAATATCCCGTTTTCATTATCCTAACTAATATTATAAATGCGAAAGTAACTCCGTCTCTCTGTCTCTCTGTGTCTGTCTGTTTGTTACCTCTTCACGGGAAAACCGCTGCACCAATCTAGATGAAATTTGGTAGGAAGATAGTTTGAATAATGAGGAATAACATATGCTACTTTTTATTCGGGAAAATTATATGGTTCCCACGGGATATAGATAACCGAAATCTACGTGGACGAAGTCGCGGGCAACAGCTAGTGTCTAATAAAGAATAGGTTCCTACTCGTATTGCGTAGTCTTTTGGCGCCAGCATAACTCGTTTTTGATGAGTGAGATAATACAGCAACCGCAAGTAAAATACTTAATAACCTCAAGTATTAAAACCCTCATAAACATAAGTCGATACGGTCGTTATCAGAAAATACGAGCGCGTAAAAAATGCATTAGTCGTTTTGACATTGTGTCAGGTTAGACCAACCTTCCCGAACCCATAAATCTTATTTGTGACCTTGAGTAAACACCATATAAGCGGTAAGTAGTTCCCGTACCTCGTAAAAACCTCATATAGTAATCCTATAACAATAACGTTGGGCGTAAATTTCGAATGAGCCATAACAAGAAAGTTATTTATGCACTCCACGATTTATAATATGGTGGCTTTGAGAAACGGAAACGGCGCTGCGGGAATTTTAATGGAAATACTTTTAGAAAACTGTTCAAATTGCTAGAGTTACAACGTCGAGTTGTACCATGGTGTAATGTATACCCACATTACCCACAATTTGGGATGGCGAATGGAATTTTACCATCGTTATCATCACCAGCCTTTTTTTTAAGTCCCAATACCGGCTGTGCGCGGGCACAGACCTCCTCTCACAATGAGAGGGCTTGGGTCATAGTTCCCACCAATTTTAAATACCAGCGTTTTTTTAAAGAAGTGGGGCGCCGTCTTCGTGAGAGGGGTCTTGACCCTCGCTCCGGGTCGTTTCTGGTGCAAAGATTGTCCATCGCAGTTCGAAGGGGTAACGCGGCGAGCGTGCCGGGCACCTTTGCGCCTGGAATGACGCGGGGCGGGTTAAGTATTTGACTAATTTTGACTTTCTTTTTGTTGTGTGACATTATTTATTTTGGAATGACATGTAATTGTATTATTAATAAATTAAAATCTTTATGATTTTCAATGGTACGAGTAAGTAATTTCATTTGTATTAATGAAAGTTTGTGAAAAACGACAATTGAATAGAAAACCATTTAGCAACAAGTTGTTAAAAATCTCTTCTCGCTGACTGTACCTTTTGTTGACTGTACCTACTTGCATTATCATCCGATCCCCAACCTAATATCTATAGGTACCAAATTTCAAGTCAATCCGACCACTGCAAGAGGGTCAAATTTAACTTGCAAGATTTTATAACTACACTCAAGATAAAAAAAAAACGGGTCACTTTGTATGGAATTGTTCATACAAAGTGACTCGTTTTTATTGCTCTTGAGTATATAATAACCACTTCCAGTGGGCAACGTTCCCGAAATGCTGGCGGTATTGCCACGTTGAATGACAATGCTAAGCCTTTGAGCCAAAGACATGCCAGCATTTTGGTTACGTGTTTCGTTGACCAGGCGCCCAGAAAGATCTTTAAAGTTATTTCTGGGCGCCTAGTAATAAGATCACACGAGTGATTTAAGGCCTAATTATGTAGAGTTGCATACATTACTTTATCTAGGTACTCACTTATAAGTACTCTCAGATGGATTCAGTACAAAAGCTGAAAGTAAAATATGATAATTATTCATAGACAAACATAACGAGCTGACGTTTCGTAAAAACGACTTTTTTTTATTGTAATTTTTCTACGGTTTCTGAGCGGATTATAGAGGACTTATGATATGTGTGTGTAGATAAATGTAATTTCAGAGCGCTGATGGAAACCGTCATCGTGCTGCTAAAAAAACAATCAGAAACCCTGCGACGCGCACCGTACATTGTCACCCCGAAGCAAAGTGCTTCATCACGGAACAAAGGCGCGCTTGTGGCAACGTGTAGGGTTCTCTGACAAAAGCAGGGGTGTGACGCAGCTTAGCAAGTTGACCAGACGTTTCTTAAAGTTGATTCCTACAGAGTGACAAGGAAGCATAGAAAACGGTCGAACGTGGAACATTTTTTTCTTATGAACCAAACACATTTTAATTTGCACACCCGCGACCACATGTCTCCCTGGCTGTCTGGTCTGGTCTGTATGTCTGAACGCGCTACACTCAAAATTACAAATTGTATTAAATCTTTTTCAGGATGTTTATAATTATGTATGTATTAAATTTATAAGTAGTGCGATGTCGGGGCGGGTCGCTACTTATTAATTTCATAATATAATATAAGTTTTACATGCCTCTCAATAATAACTTGGCTTGCGCTAATCATAGTTTTGTTGCGCATATTATGCTGATCCGTCGGTGGTCACAGTTACATGTCGTCCGTGAACCATAACAATCTTATATTTTTATTTGTAATACTAACACTATGCCGTAAGCTTTTTTGTTATTGTTCTTGTATTGTAACTAACAAACTCTATGGATGTGAATCTGAAATAAATTAATAATTATTATTATTTTCTTTTTCAAATCACAGTTCTGTCATAAATTCTGAAAGTGCAACCACTGCGAAGAGTAACTATGCTGGATAAAACCTGCGCTAAATAGAAAATTAGGTTTTTGCTTCGTAAGTAAACTGTGCTTCAAAATTCCGAGACGATTTTCGCAACAGTAATTACGTCTTAGACTTCTTAATGTTAAGTAGTTCATGGAAGGCGTTACGTGAGATTAAACGTTTCGAACTTTTAGTTTAAAAGTTGTTTTATTGTTAAGCAAATTTACATTCGAAATTCTATAATGAACTTTTTGTTATTAGGAAAACATGTATGAGAATCAATTAAGTGTTATGTATGTAATGTCAGAGCCTCTAGTATAATCTTTGACACATGAAAACGTCTAGATCGCATTCGGCTTAATGTCCTAATTACTATGGGCGAATTGGCAGCGCCTCTAGCGGCACGTATCGACTACAAACTATTGTCATAGTATTTGACACTTTAACTCAAACGCTTTCGAGGCGTATTTTTTGGTAGTCGATTACCTACATTAGGCGAGGCGCTGTTAAAAAATGTGAAAAAAAAAAATACAGAAAACTAAAATCTAAAATTCAAATCGATCGAATCCTAGATCGCCGCCTATAGTGAAAGGTGCCTAGTCTGGCAGCACTGAAACGTTGTATGGCAATGCTGATTCGCTGAGCGAAGTATTGGCCAGCCCCCTGGTCACGAGAGGCTTCTATAAGGCTTCTATAGGAGTTTTGACCCCAAATACCTAATTTAAAATCTGTGTTTATCCATACATAATATATTCAAGAGCGAAACTAATGAATCAGATTTCTAGGTAATAGGTACACTGAATCCGACAGGTTGTCATTATTACTGCTGAACTGTACATCTACACCAACAAAGAGCCTGACATTTAATTTACTAATCGATAAATTCCCAAGCTCCCAACAAAGCACCGTTCTCAGAATTCCTTAGCATAAATCTAAATAGATCTTAACTCTGAAGACAAATTACACATTATAACAATACCTTTGTCAAATAATTTAGATATAATTATTAGAACTAAAATTACCTACTCTGGTGTAAGCCAGGTACTAAAGAAGACTAGGAGATGACAAATAAAGTAGCATACATTTTGAACAGTATTTTAAATATACTGGGAGACAAATCTAGCAGATCATGAAAGTTTGGGGTGTTCTTTTAGCATGGAAGACTTAATTTACATCTTAACTACTTAGATATTTTATTTGACACATTCATTATATATACATTCTAATGCGTGCAATATCACTCATCGTCGACATTGGCAAAATATTCCTGTCACATTTTATTTTTCCCACAGGTTGTTGAATTTTGCATATCCAGTTAAAATCTCACATGAATTCCGCCAATTCTGACACGGCAGTGAACAATGTCATAAACGCTAGTTTTGCGATGAAAAGACAAACAAACAGCCTAAAAAAAAAAAGCTAAGCATAATAAAAAAAAATAATAATAATAATAAATAATTAATAAATAATTAAGCTAAGTATAGCTTAATTGGTGGAGCATGGTACGGATTACCGAGGTTGCTGGTTCAAGTCCAGCTGCTTAACGGATTTTTCTTTGCATTGTCATTGTATTTTTAACAAACAGCCTTCTCCTCCTTATTAATTCCTCCTTGAGCATCTCGCGCCGCGTTTCTCTAAGATACACATCGCTAATTGTTGTTTCCGAGACTGATAATAGCACAAATATTGTGAGACGGAATTCCGCTTATTACATTTTCAAACAAGGTGTTGATTACTAATAAAATATCTTTTTCTCATTTGATTATACCTATAATTAGAAAATTTGGAAGCTTTTGTCGAACAGATAATTTTTATTCACAAAAGTTCGTTTCTCCTATCATATCTACTAGTGTGCCAATGCCATCAATAATCAGTTACAATGTTTCGTGTTACACTGTGGTGGTCTAGTTTCTGAGGCATCATCACATCACACTATCAATCACTAAAAATAAGTACCCACATAGGTTTAGCACCAAATGTTTTAAAGTTTTCTGAAGTATTTCGTGCCATACATTTTTACATTACTTTTTTTTTCAAAACCTAGTCACGGCCCTTTATTTTCACGGTTACCTTTAAACTGGGACCAGTTCAGCCATTGACAATGCTGCATTCAGTCACCTTAACCGAAAAGTCGATATCACTCGCCCGAGAAAACACGAGAGCGTTTTTCCGAACGACTAGCGCCCTTCTCATTTTTTATGACCCGACAGCAACTTTCATAGCTTGTCTGATTACACATCGGTAACCTCGTACGTACCATTTAGGTAGCACTTGACAGTACGAACAGATTTTTTCTGGGTTTTACTAAAACCATTGATATGTTAACAACAGTTTCGATAAGAAGGGTAAATCGCCACCCCCCTATAACTGGCCACTTTGCCAATATAATCTGTGAAAGAATTAAATGCTGATATCATGGTGATTACATTAAAACGTACCAGAGCTGGTTACCGAGAGCATACCGAAAATGTTCATATTCAGTAATCGCCATACAAAATTGGTAACCATAACCAGTAACGGATGTCATTTTCTAAAGTGGCCAGTTAGTAGCAATTTACCCTATTTTCGCAGATATTTTATAAAACTCTGTCCCCTATTTCACCAACTTTACAGTTGCCAGTTTTGAGGAGTGTGAGATTTAACATAGTTAAAATTAAATGGGGAAGAAGTGCATTTATACTAAAGCTAAAATACTTATTTAATTTGCATCAATAATTGAAAGAGATGTGGTTCAATTTCGCCTCTACGCTATCACTGCTATTTATTGTAACACAAACACTTCTGTCTCACTTTTTCTCAGCCTGACCCTTACCAGTGCCCTAAGCACGACTTGTCGAATCCTGCGTTACGTTACGGTTATCGTATCGAGATCGAGAAATCTCATACTAAATTTTAGTTCCAAATACTCTCACGGGCGGGCGCCGTTCCAAACGTCATACAAACTTGTTATAGTTTACTATTCGATTTTACGTGACGCAGGATTCGACAAGTCGTGCTTAGAGCACTGATAACATCAGAAATGGCCCAGCCACGAGTGCCGACTATTTGAGGGGTCGTTCCGAACACGGCCTTAAAACCTCATATCGAGGCCGGGATTTGTCCATGGATACTTTTTATATAAATACTTATCTTATCATATAAATGGCTTGAACATGGGTTGTAACTTTCACTATTAAGAAGTAAAAACTGCACACCAAAAATGTAAAAAAAATATAACGGAAAAACTTTAATGAAGAAATATTTTAATATAAAAAAAAAACTGTTTATTTTATCTGTTTTATTTACTAAACCTGTGTTCACCGCGTACTCTAAAATGACCGCCCAGCAAACAGGTAAATATTTATTTTCAGTCAGTGACGCTGAAACTAATTTCTATTCATTTTTAAGGCTTATATCGAGTTAGAAGGAAATAGTGTATTTGTACCTCGTGTGCCAAAAAGAAGGGTTGCCTCATTGCTCGCCGCGAACTTCAGTCCACTCCCGACCGCTTTCCTAATTTAGTTAATGATTAGTAGGTATTCTGCCTCTTTGCTGTTGCGTAAATTGTTTATTTTTTACCACTAATTCATCATGTCAGCCGAAAGACGTCCGATGCTGGACATGGACTCCCCCTAGACTCTCCACTCAGACCGGACTTGTGCTTTCCGCATCCACCGCGGTCCCGCGATCCTTTCTAGGTCGTCGCACCATCTTGTTGGAGGCCTACCGACAGCTCGTCTCCCAGTCCGTGGACGCCATTCGAGACCCTTCTGACCCCATCGGCCATCAGTTCTGCGAGCTATGTGCCCAGCCCACTGCCAGTTAAGTTTCGCAATTCTTCCGGCTATAACCTACCTTAGCCTTAGTTCTAGTTCTTAGTTCTCGTTATCACTAATTATTTTCTTGTTATTAAATAACTAACTAATACCTAAAATCTAAGGTTTAGTACATCGAGGGTGTACTTGTTTTCGTACTTAACCGGTCCACGGGAAAATTAATCCAATGTTTGTCTTATTAACAACGTAAATTCATGGTAGGGGTTAACAAAAACAAACTTAAGTTAGCAATGTGTTCGTAGTTTGTGAATAATAAATATATTAGGTTCATAAATTACCTATGGGAGTAAGTATTCCAAATATAAATGTAATAATATTAAAAGTTTGTTCAATTTGTCTTAAATGACACGAATAAAAATCGGACCTTGCTGTCTGGATAAAATTTCTATTTATAAAAATTATTACCTTATTTTCTGAGATGGCTGGTCTAAAAAATAATCCTTAAATTTATAGTCAACTAGCTTTTACCCGCGGCTTCGCTCGCGTGAACCATAAGCATTTCAAAGAAGCAATCAGCATGCAAGCTAGCATGCAAACAAAGCAAGCAAGCATGCAAACAAAGCAAGCAACCATGCAAGCAAGCATCCTAGCAACCAAGCATGATAGCGTGCTAGCATGCAAGCATGCAACAGCGCCAGCTAGCAAGCATGGAAGCAAGCAAGCAAGCATTCAAGCAAACATGCACGCCTGCGATCAAGTATGCAAGCAAGCGATCATGAAAGCAACCAAGCATGCAAGCAAGCATGCAAGCAAGTATGTAGGCAAGCATAAATAATAAATAATAAACATCATGGGACAAATTGACACCAATTGACCTAGTCCCAAACTAGGTAAAGCCTGTACTATGGGTACTAGACAACGGATAAACATACTTATATAGATAAATACATACTTATATACATATTAAACATCCAAGACCCGAGAACAAACATTCGTATTCATCATACAAACATCTGCCCCGACCGGGATTCGAACCCGGGACCTCAAGCTTCATAGTCAGGGTCGCTAACTACTGGGCCATCCGGTCGTCCGGTCGGCATGCAAGCAAGCATGCAAGCAAGCATGCAAGAAATCATGCAAGCATGCAAGCAAGCATGTAAGCAAGCATGCAAGCAAGCATGCAAGCAAGCATGTAAGCAAGCAAGCATGCAAGCAAGCATGTAAGCAAGCATGCAAGCAAGCATGCAAGCAAGCAAGCAGGCATGCAAGCAGGCATGCAAGCAAGCATGCAAGCAGGCTAGCAGGCAAGCATGCAAGCAAGCATGCAAGCAAGCATGCAAGCAAGTATGCAAGCAATCAAGCATGCTAGCAAGCATGTAAGCAAGCATGTAAGCAAGCATGTAAGCAAGTATGTAAGCAAGCATGCAAGCAAGCATGCAAGCAAGCATGCAAGCAAGTATGCAAGCAATCAAGCATGCATGCAAGCAAGCATGTAAGCAAGTATGTAAGCAAGCATGCAAGCAAGCATGTAAGCAGGGAAACACACGCAAGCAAGCAAGCTAACACGTTTTAACATGACAGTTAGTAGCGCCATCTAATTTGAATTTGAATCTATGGTCGGTTAGAGGAACTATATACATACGTTATTATGGGTTATTATAAGATTTATAGCGTGTTTTCCCGTGGGAATGAGACATTTTTCCCGTGGTAAAAAGTAGCCTATGTCACTCGCCAGCCTTTCAACTATCTCCATATATAAAAAATATAAGTATATCAATCCATCGCAAGACCACCAATATGGGCTATGTTGTAACGTGTGTCTCGAGGGAATGCGATATTTTCCCGGGATAAAAAGTAGCCTATGTTACTCTCCAACCCTTCAACTATGTCCATGCAAAAAATCACGTCAATCCGTTTCGACGTGAAAGAAGGACAAACAAACAAATAAACAAACAAACACACTTTCACATTTATAATATTAGTATGTATATCAGATACGACTAAGATGCCTAGAAAAGATGCCTAAAACAATAACGGAGTAAATGAGGTTCTCAATTTACTTGACAATTTTTTTTAATGTTTGATGCCTCAGTTATACTTAAACCGTATTTTGTTTTTTTTTTTGTTTTAAAGGATGTCATTACTGAGATGGTCCCATATACTTGTTGTCAAAATCGGTTCAGAAATTATGATTTTATTTGCAATTTGAAGTCCGATTCAAGAAAAAAACTTATTGAAAATTATTTTTAACCAATTCGATATATTTGATGTGTTTGAAAACAGAACTGTATCAAGATAGAACGAAAGCGCGTCGCGTGTCAAAAAGAAGAGCTGAGAACCAAATTGTTCGCCGCGAACATCGGCAAACGTCGCGACGCCGGATTTTAAAAACAAGTTGCCTTTTGCTGTTTAATAATTAACTGTTCGAACACCGCCACAACACCACGAAATATTTTTAGCTGTTGAGGTGTTTCCTTGCATCGGTAAATACTCTTTGTCCTAAAATATCTATACAAAATGTGACACGCTCGGTTTCCATACAAATCGATAAACTCTTTTCTTCTATCTCGATAATAGGTCTACGTCTGAAGCTGAATAGCTAACTGCTTCCGACAATAGGCCGCTTTGCTCACTATCAGTATTAGCGGTGGCCTGGGATAATTTTCATTGCCCTCTCTAATCCACTGAGCTATGCCTAGGGCATACTTTGGTCGACCTAATTGGTCTGTTGGTCGCTGCGACTAAACCATTCGGTCCCCGTTGGACATGGACAAGCCACAGTTCTGGCTCATTAGCGTTCAATGTGACTGATGTCAGTCCGTCAGGCCTTATTGTTATGCGGTCAGCTTCGATTAGGCATTTGCCATCTCTTTCTCGCACGATCATGTACCGTTTGACAGAAAAAGATGGCGAATGCCAAAGCGGAGACAATAAGGCCTCAGGATGGCTTGAAATACTCTGAAATATTTGAAATGACGTATGAAACCTATCTAAAGCAGTTAGGTATTATTAGGTGCCACATCTCGCTTGCATATTTTGAACTGGAGTTCGGTTTGTTTGGAATGTTTTATAATTTTTCAGGGTAAAGGTGGGTCGTCTGCGCTTAAACTATCTCATAAACACTTTTATATTTCGCCTTAAAAGGTACGAAGCAACAGTCGCGGCTCAATTAAAGCTATTTTGTATATTTATTATGTAGCCGCTTTCATACCTACTACTGTGAACATCCGTTCTATTGTTGGGAAATCCGCGTTTACCGCGTGAAAGACCGCGGTTTTGACGTGAAAGGCTAAATATGCCTAGATACATACTTGTACTTGTGTATTTATCCTGTTTTTTAACCCCCGACGAAAAAGGGGTGTTATATAAGTTTATCCTGTGTATCTGTCTGTGGCATCGTAGCTCACAAGCGGATGGACCGATTTCGATACGGTTTTTTTTTGTTCGAAAGCAAGTTTAATCGAGATGGTTCTTAGCTAAGTTTCATTAAAATCGGTTAACCCGTTTTTGAAATATTGAACTTTGAAATGACAATGTCGGGGGTTTTTCAAGTTTTCTAAGTTGGTTATGTGCAATAAAGTGTTTACTTACTTACTTACTCTGGAAAAGTCACGTAAGCAAATTGAATACTCTGTTTCAACGTCAAACATTACGAAAAAGATTTATAGCATCCAAATGCAGCAGGCGCGCCATTTTTAACCGACTTCAAAAAAAAGAGGAGGTTCTACGTTCCACTGTATGTATTTTTTTATGTATGATCATCGATTACTCCGTCAATTGTAGTCCGATTTTCAAATTTTTTTTTTATTTGAAAGGGTATACTCCTGAGGTGGTCCCATTGTCACCAAGTCATGATCTGATGATGGGATCCCAGGGAAATCGAGGGCAACCCTCAAATTTTACAGGCACGTACTATGTGTTTCATATATTTTCTAAGGTTATTCAAGTATTTGCGTCTGGTAGTCATCATCTCATGATGATGAGCTGATGATGGAAGGTACAACTCCTTAGCGGTTAGGAGTTGGAGGATAATTCTGAAAATGTTAAATCAACGTAAAATTGTGAAATAAAAACCTTTTGACAAAAAAGTAAAACCGCCTTCAAAAAAAAAACCTTAGAAAAAAAAACGTAAAATAATCCTCTAAAATAATGATAAATAAATAAAATAAAATAAAATGCGTTTATTTCGGACAACAGAAACTAAAGCCTAAAGTTTTATGGCCTAGCACTAAGCAGCAGAAATATGAAGTCGGTGCGGTGCGAGCGGAATATTCTTTGAATGAAGCACCGACTTCATATGTCTGCTGCTTAGTGCTAGGCCATAAAACTTTAGGCTTTAGTTTCCGTTGTCCGAAATAAACGCATTTTATTTTATTTTATTTATTTATCATTATTTTAGAGGATTATTTTACGTTTTTTTTCTAAGGTTTTTTTTGAAGGCGGTTTTACTTTTTGTCGCTTGTCGCGCAGTGCGTCCCTTTCATAGTGTTGGAATCAGTGAAGGACGCACTGAGCGACAAGCGACAAAATGGCACGCGTGCTAGCCCCGGGAACCCTAGCCATGGAAGGGCGGGCCAAGCAAATTTCTATGTCTGAAATATGCCTATGTCCGTTAACATATGGGACGGCAAATCTTATATGCCCAGCGCCGAATCTCAAAATACGCCACTGGGTTGCGCTACAGGTATAAAGGCGCACATCCATTCACCCCATTAAAATTCCGGCGTCGTATTTACAATTGCGCTTTGCAATTGTTGTTCGTGCCTACTTATTAATTCTGCTTATTCATAATCCCCTTCCGCATTGACGTGATATTAAGAGGAACGATGCAATACAAACGGTCGATATCCGATACAATATTATGTAAGTAATATGTGTGAAGAATTGCGAAACTTAAGTGGCAGTGATCGGGCACATTGCTCGCAGAACTGATGGCCGATGAGGTCAGAAGGTTCTCGAATGGCGTCCACGGACTGGGAGACGAGCTGTTGGTAGGCCTCCAACGAGATGTAGCGACGACCTAGTAAAGATTGCGGGACCGCGGTGGATGCGGGAAGCACAAGACAGGTCTGAGTGGAGAACCTTGGGGGAGGCCTATGTCCAGCAGTGGACGTCAACCGGCTGACATGATGATGATGATGAATACGTGTGAAGATCCCAATCTGCACTGGGCTCGCGTGGGAACTATAGCACAAGCCCTCTCATTCTGAGAAGAGACCTATGCCCAGCAATGGGACGTAAAAAAAGATGGATGATGATGATGATGATGATTATGTATATGTACCTACCAACATAAGTGCGGGTAGTTGCCAAAACTCGTGCAGTTAAGTGGCGATCTTCGCTTCAGAGCCCTTAGTGTCAATTTCACGCCGCATCAAACGTTTCGATCGCGTTCGCGTTAACGTGTCGTAACGTTTTTAACCCCCGACGAAAAAGAGGGGTGTTATAAGTTTGACCTGTCTATCTGTGTATCTGTCTGTGGCATCGTAACTCGCAAGCGCGTAAGCGGATTCACCGATTTCGATGCGGTTTTTTTTTTAAATCGAAAGCTTGTTTAATCGAGATGGTTCTTAGCTATGTTTCATTAAAATCGGTTCACCCGTTTTTGAAATACTGAACTTTGAAATGACAATGTCGGGGGTTTTTCAACTTTTCTAAGTTGGTTAGGTTATGTATTTTTTTATTGAACGAGCAAGCGGGTCACCTGGTGGTAAGCGATCACCGTCACCCATGAGCACCAGCAACCCCTAGAGTCACTAGTCCGTTGCCGGTCATTAAGTAGGAAAAGAGGTAGAGGAAAGGGAAGGAGGGGAGAGGGAACGGTGACAGAACGAAACGCAACAGGCGTGCTGTTGCTTCACACCGATTTTCTGCGAGAGGGTGGTACCTACAGCAGCAAATAGAAGAGTTCTTGTATTGTATTGTAGAAAGCTACAGTATGGCTCTCCCATTACAAAATACTATGAGGTCTACTGACGACCAAAGTAAACTTTTTACGTGATATTTCCACAATAACTGTAAACAAAGTCACATATGGAAGCTAAACTGTCACTGTTAGCCAGTTACCGTTGGGTCGGCCAGCAAGGAAGCTCCATAAAGTTTGGAACGGTCGAACTTAACAGGCGTCGGGTTTACGAGGTTCTCGGTTAACGAGGTTTTACACATGGCGGGTTAAGTTGTGATGTTTTATAACCCCCGACGATAAACTAACCAACTTAGAAAAGTTGAAAAACCCCCGACATTGTCATTTCAAAGTTCAATATTTCAAAAACGGGAAACTTAGCTAAGAACCATCTCGATTAAACTAGTTTTCGAATAAAAAAAACCGCATCGAAATCGGGCCATCCGCTTGCGAGCTATGAAGCCACAGACAGATACACAGGTCAAACTTATAACACCCCTCTTTTTCGTCGGGGGTTAAAAAAGATGGAGCCCGACAAGTTGGAAGACTGTGTCAAATACTGCGTCAACGGTGATTGTGAACGAGCCTTTACAGAGTGATGTGATCAGTGTAGTGTGCTACCCTGCATTTGACAATAATAAAAATGACGATGACAACGAGGCTAGTTGTGTGCCGCTGTCAGTTGCGTCTAGTAGTCGCGCGATCAAAGCCGCGGCCCGTAGTATGCGTCTCGCCGCCGCTGGGTCGTGCGCTCCCAGAGGAAGGACTACGAATCAGTCCGAAACATGTAGGGCTAAACTCAACGTATAGGCGTGAGTGATCTGTTTTATTTCACTATAAAAGACCAGCCACTTATCACGTCAACTGTACTGATATGGAAGCAAAATGATAACCAAAAACCTCACGCGTATCTCAGCATTATGACAGACAATAGCCACACGACAGACACGGAAGATTTGGCACAAACTCTCAACACGAAACCACCGTCGTTTTCGTATCGTTAGCAGAAATTAACCACCTAATTATAAGCGTAACGTGTCGGATCCCAACGCGAGCACACCTTGTTCTTCGCCTGTATAATTAACATCGTACGCCTGTCTTATTAAATAATCTATAGCCACTTAATCCTTGTGCTTTCATCTGAGACAATGAGCGGGAGAGGACACCATACTTAATATGTGTTGATACTAATACTACACGAGCGTGATGTAGGGTTGCCAGATAGTCGGGATTTATGGCGGGATTCAGACGGCCGGATAGCCTAGTCGTTAGGCTCTGACTATGAAGCTTGAGGCCCCGGGTTCGAATCCCGGTCGGGGCAGATGTCTGTATGACGAATAAGTATGTTTATCCGTTGTCTAGTACCCATAACACAAGCTCTGCTTAATTTGGGACTAGGTCAATTGGTGTCAATTGTCCCATGATATTTATTTATTTATTCTCCCGAATTTTTGAATGTCCTCCCGTCTCCCGGCAAAGTAAAAAATCTCCCGACAAACAACTTCATTTTATAAACCTTAATTTTAAGTTCCAAATTTTCGTCAGGCGAAACGTTGCCGCTCCAACGCTGTAACAATAATTTTAGATGTTTTTGTTTTAATTAATGTATTTACTTCCATTTGAATTTATTTTTGTTTCTCCCGACCAAAGTCCCAAAATCCCGAAATAAATGTTTTTTTCTCCTACTTAATAGGCTCATTCGATCTGGCAACCCTAGCGCGATGTCACATAATGTGTATGACAGGTGTGTCACGTATTTCTTTGATTTATATCTGCCTAAGTTGCTTACATTAGATCAATGAAGAGATATAATATCCTCTCTGATAAATATATACTTTATTTATATTACACCTACTCGGAAGTTTCCTGTTCAATGTAAAGAGACGTTTACTTTCATATTAAAAAATATGCGGGTATTGTACGATTATCCGTCACAAGCGCGTCATCTAAACTTGTGTAAAATTCCATAAAACTATCTGATGTGTTTTTATTTTATTTCGATAAACATCCAAAGATTGTTCTTAGTACAGTCGAGCACAGTCTACCGATCTAACTTTATCAGCACTAACTTTGGTGTGAGTGTATTTTATCATTACCATCATTACTTACTTGGTACCTATGTTTTGTAAAAATTGTAGCGAGGTCCTCGATATAATCAGAAAAGTTCACGTGGCCTGGCCTTCAGTTTATTCTTCTTTACGTAACTACATACTTACCTAAAAAAAGAAAAACTGATACAAAGTTATAATGTCTCAATGTATTATCTACGCAATCCTTATGAAACAAAATCAGAGCAATTTCCTGCTCAGAAAAACATTTCAAATAGCTTTCTACCGTCTATATCCGCGTACACGTAAGTTAATTATGTAAGATCAACTGAATGTATAATGAAGACATGTCACAGGCCCTGATTTACATCCAAATTACTTCCGTTATAGTCTTATTCCGTTATTTGCGACAGCCACAAAACACTTATGACAGGAGATGGTAATGATGCCGCAGCTTCTCGCGCGGTATGTTCGAACCTGCTCGGAAAATTTCACGAGAATCGGTTGAGAAATACGACCTGTCGAGGAGAACAGTCGGACAGGCGCCGGACAGACGGCGGACAGCCGTATAAGTATATATACCAAAGCACTTTTCTCCAAGCTCAACTCTGGGACCTGAAATAAAATATTTTTCTTTCCTTCTTTCAAGCTGAAACGGAGACACTTCGCACTCGCTCGGTCAATAAGATTCAAAATCATTTGCGCTAGGAATAGTCCTTTAAGCATTTCCCAGGCTGGCGCGATCAGCGGTAAGTAGCAATCATGGTGGCGGTCAGTTGTATGCGATGGTAGTGATGTGATGGTGGCATGATTCATACTGACACGGCTTCGACGCAGACAGAACGCGGCACTTAAAAGGATATTATAAGATACGTCATAATATCACAGTACATATGTAAGCTAAAGCAGTACAGAAACTACGTACAAACGTTCGAAATGACACACGCACACAGATGAGAGTCTTTACAAGGCTAATAAGCGGGACTAGCAGTGTTGTCAGTCGCGGGTGCCACGTCGAGACGGGTGGCGACTCTTTGTGCTTAAAACGTAATAGTTATTAGATAGGTGGTATAATTTAATGATGAATAATGGTAATAGCATAGTGACATAACTCATTTACTTTTTATTAATTTAATTCGAATTGTAATCAGTGGAATAAAAAAAAATCAATCTAAGATTGCGAATTGGGATTGGGTTTGTAATTTTTGTTAATAAAATGGTCATAAGGGTGGCGATTTCGTGTAATTTGGCAGCGGTGAGCTCGAATTTGACATTATTTTTTGAGTCCAAGATGGCGGGTGACAGTTTGGCATTTTTATCACTAAAAATGGTCATGGGTATCGATTTCACGTAATTTGGCAGCGGTGAGTTCGAATTTGGCATTATTTTTTTGATCCAAGATGGCGGATGATAGTTTGGCATTTTTAATAACTAACGAAAACAAAGTTTTTTTTAAATGTTGATGATTATTTAATTACACAATTTTGTTCGTAAGTAAACCAGTCAATTCATTCGATTATTTGATCATTATAAAACCCAAATAAACGTTTTAGTAAATAATAAATAAAACCCTATTAATTTTATAATAATTAAGAGTGACATCCCTGATGTTTTAATGAAAACTAGCTAGTTATGTCAAAACAGGCCTAAATAGCTGAGATATAGAGCTAACTACACAAAAACTCTTTCAATTTTACAAAAAATAAGAGGACAACCCTAACGCTCAATTGGCGCTTACGTGTTGCTTACATATACGTATACTGTGATAATATGCTTACAAAACAACCGACAAACGTGTTCCGAACATGTTGACATTAATTGCGCGCAAGTTTTGATTTTATTTGAGGACGACTGAGGCCAAAGAAGCTATAATTGTAGCCTTTTCTGCGCTTAATTTTCGACGTTCTAATAATACCTTTTTTGTAAGTAATATCATTGGGTACTTAGCGGTAGGCCGGCACAGCTGACCGCGCCAGTCTGGGATACGCTATCAGCCGCGCGGTGTCGCTGAGCCCGCTGGCGAGCGCAGGCAGCTCCCGGTCTTGATTGCTTTGTGTTTGCTACCGATCCGGGATAACTGGCGTAATTGGATATGTCTCGTCTTACTTCAATTAGCTTCCGTATTTGTTATCAATAATGGAAGTATAATAATTAATTATGTTGTTAACTAGTAAGATTAATTTGATTTAAGGATCCGTAAGCCAGATGCTACCCGCAAAAAAAAATGAATGAAAAATGATGATAGTTATCCCCAGTACTATTAAGGTTAACGACATAGCTTGAAGAATTGCGAAACTTAAGTGGCAGTGGGCGGGGCACATTGTTCGCAGGACTGATGCCCGATGAGATCAGAAGGTTCTCGAATGGCGTCCGCGGACCGGGAGACAAGCTGTTGGAAGGCTTCCAACAAGCTGAAGCGACGACCTGGTAATAAAGATCGCGGGATCACGGTGGATGCGGCAAGCACAAGACAGGTCTGAGTAGAGAGCCTTAGAGGAGGCCTGTGTCCAGCAGTGAACGTCTTTCGGCTGGTATGATGAAGCCGGATGTTGATTTTATTGTAATCATGGTTTTTACATTCATTTGTAAAATTATAGAATTTTCACCTAAAAAAATCTCCGAAAACAGTCTATACGATTTACGAGACTCACATGTGCATCATGGCACGATATTAGTGTCAAAATAATTTAGAGATTATGGTTTTTAAATCGATCCCAAAATTAACCCACTTCCGCCCAATGCTGGGTAAAAACCTGTTCATTTTCACGCCATTTTGTCCTGTTAGACCTTTAAGGAGTAACAAACGTGATAGATACCCAGTTTAAAGAAATAAACGGATCGCTAACCAATTTTAAGAGTTTCCACCCCTCAGGTTTCGAGCTGGTACGAACATAGATTTAGAAAAGGGTTACTTAATCTTTTTCATTCTATAAACATATTAAATTCCATTATTCGTTTTGCTCTTAAATTTTACTCAATTTTAATTAGTTTTCTTCCATTCTGTAATTTTAACTGTTGGAAAATTTATTCATTACAAACAGTCAATTTTAAGTGTGAAATATGGAGCTCTATTCAGCTTTCGAAGCAGTATATGCTCGAAACTCTGTTTTCGAAATAAACGGACTGTTATTGTCAAAAAAGAGCCAAGAAAGAAGAAAGACAAGTTCGAGGTTCAAGACGCAGCACGCAGTATCAATAAAAAATACATTAAGTTACTTGCTTCAAATCTCAGCGCTGCAGGCATTTAAAAGGTCTGACGCCTCAGCATAATGCTGAGTTAGCGGCCGTTTCACTTGTGTGGGGACACACTTGAGAATGAAATGTGTGAAATTGTGTGTATTTTCTTGTATTTGTGTCTTCTTGTGAAAGCGAATAAACGACTTCTTTTTTTCTTTCTTCATAGTGTAATCTTGCTTGGAAACATTACTATTATTCCTAAGAGTTACTTTCGATTCCTTCCTCGTATTTCCTGCTGACTGAATACATAGATCCGAATCAATCACACACGCTTGATTGCAGGGCTACCGGTTCCCTCAACCTTGATATCGCTTCGCTTTATCCTATCGAAATAGAATAATACCTTTTTATTTATAAGGGGCGAAGTAATTTCTGGTAGGTACTTGTTTAGGTTCCACAGAATACTCGACCTACAGCTATGCTACTTTCCGCTCCCACTATTGGCGGTCCCGGGGGGGTTACGGGGCACACAACTTTCCCCCTTCCCCTACCGGTGCACTTTGGGGGTTACTAGACAAAGTGACAAACGCTCCGAAGCATGTTCCTTTTCTATTAACATAAAAATGCTTCATGAACATTATAGATAGATAGATAGATAGATACAAACTTTATTCTTCAAAACAATACATGACTTTATGACAAAAGACAAATAAAAACGAAAATACAACACTAAAAATAAAATAACAATTAGACAGAGTTAACATAATAATAGTCAGGAAGCCATGTGATGAAGCGAAGAAGAGGCGCTGACTCAGCATGATGCTACGGCGAGCCGCAGCGCTGGTATTCTGCCAGTACCCGTGCTGAGTAAGGACGCCGGCTAGTGCGGTAGTCACGGTGTTATTACGCCATCAGAAACAAATTGGCTAAACGTGTGGTGGACAAAAACAAAGAGTGCAAGAAGAACAGATGTGAACAACAAATATTATGATAAACTGAAAACGAATTAGACATACATGCAGGGTAAGCGTCAAATCAATAATAATTTAATTAAATTAAATTGCACAATGCTATGAATGAAACAAAATAAGGAAGGTAAGTTGGAATTTAGAGGGAGTTCAGAACACGTCAAGTTAATAATTTTTGGACGGTTAGTAAATGCAACCTGAGTTTATTGCGAAAGTTGGACTTAGACTAGATTATGTCATCACATACAGAATTATTTATTTTCCTAGCTCTATCATTTTATAGAAAGGCAATCATGCCGAGGCACACTTCTTGTCAAGCTTGCCTTTGAACAGAAACTAAAATATATTTTGACACATTGCGCTCATATAGCAGTAGGTACCTAAATAATATATTTTTTAAAAATTAAGAGTAGGTACACGAAAAGAACACCTCCATATAGTCACCTTTGCAACTTTTTGAGCAATCTCGATTTGAAAGTTTGGAACGATGTGCGCGTAATAGTAATTATTATTAATTATCCATATAATTTTCGTGATTTTTTAAGTGATAAAAAGACGAGTTACATAAATTTTGGTAACTGAGTGGCAACTTGTAGTCTGTTGAGTGATCTACATTTTGAGATTAAAATCTCGTTTAAAAAAAAAGCGACTAAACATGTTCTTTCTGTGTAACCCCCAAATGTTTATTTCGGACATTTTGATATTTTGATCCATATTGGGTTGACCATTAACCATGAGCCTACTTAATATTGGCCTGAGACTGTTAAGGAGTTGTACGAATTAGCCCAGTGCTGTACATAGCGACTGTCCAGTCTGCCCGCTCACGCTCAGAACCTCTACTCCGAAGTGCGAAATTCGAAATTCGTGTCGGACTGCCCCTCTCGCTTTCTTGTTACCTATGTTGGCGTCAGCGGGACGGTCGGACACGAACTTCGAATTTCGGACTTTGGAGTCAGAATACTGTTGGGACTGGCGCACATTCTGCGGAGCGTTACTGCGGGGCTTTCATAATGCAGCTTTTGAAATGTTGGTGAAATAATAAATATATCTCACAACCACTTGACAAAGCGGCAATTCGAATACTGTGTCAATATCGATACTTGAGCTCGAATTCGATTTATTGGATGTAGTTATAGGGGATAGGAAAGTATTTTTATCACTGAAATAGATTTTCTCAGCGGCCGAGATGCCTTGAACTAATTTTGAGGCTGTGAATTGACGGAATAGCGTTTGTAAGACTATAAGTAGTTGTGTTCAAAATAAATGGAAAAATAGATATATAAATAAAACCGGGCAAGAGCATGTCGGGCCATCCTTAGTGTAGGGTTCCGTAACCGTTACTACAAGTAATGCAGTACCGATGGAAAGGGCGTAAATTATATTTTTAATAAACTCACCGAAACAAAACAAAAAACCAGAAAAAATACCAACCCCGGGAATCGAAACCCGGAACCTCGACACTCCGGGTCGCGTGCCCACCCTTACACCAGAATTGGTATTTAGGTAAGGCTCGAATTTCTCCTATGTATTCAAATCTCAGCTCGTTTTTATCACTTTTTGCAGTGACTAGCGCCACCTATGCGATTGCTTCGTAAACCGAACACAACGCACCCCTTCGAAACTAATCAGTTTACCCAGGCTCAACGAGATGGCGCACTAAAGCAATCAATTCATGATCTCAATTGGAAAAACCGTAAAAACGTATTGGAAGCCCGTAAAAATAAAAAATTTGAAAAAAAAAAAAAAATACAAAAAGATTTTCCAATTGAGATCATGAAAAGGGCGTATCTTCGTCCTTTTGTTGAGAAGCGCAATTTTTCGACAATAACTCAAAAACTGTAAATCCGATCATGTTGAAAACAATTTTCGCTGGAAATATTTATTATATTAGCCTTTGTAATTTTTTCCATATTTTTCGGACCTGCGGTTTAGATGGTGGACACAATTTATGCAACTTTGAGAGCGTTTATTTCCGAAAATATTCGTTTAATTAAAAAAAATGCTTAGGTACCTCGAAGTGTTTTTTAAAGAGCTGTCGAAATATGTACCACGCGTTGATGTTTGCAGAAAAAAAAATGGTGTGCCCCTTCCTAGAAATAGGTATTTATTTTTCTTATTTAACCTATACTCAAAATTTCATCACATATGATTGTTTACATGGTGCTGAACCAACTTGTAGTTGTAAGAATATACAGTTTGTAGATAAATATAAGTATTTGGGCCTAACAATAGATACCACCATGAATTGGAAATATCATATAGAGATACTATGTAATAAATTGAGATCGATTTTGTACAAAATTATAAGCTTAAAAAGGACAGTTATTAAAAAAGTTTTGATTATGTTATATCATGCAATGGCAGATTCGGTAATTGGATATGGATTAATGGCATACGGCCGCACTTTCAAAACTTACCTAAACAAATTGTTAAATATTTAGACCAGATTATTAAAAGTTAGAGTAGATAAAAAGACGAGAAAAATATGTAATGGAGATTATAAAAGGTTATTTAATAAGTTAAGTGTCCTGCCCGTGCATGAGAAAGTTAAGTATTTAATAGCAACCGACCAATATCGGGAAACTGAGCACAAAATCCCAAGGACGTCTTCATGTAATCTAAGAGCCACGTCACGACTTAAGTATGTTGAACCTAAAGCTAACAATTATTACGGTAAGAGAACGAGGATGTATATCACTCCACGATTGTTCAATAATGTTTTCCCGGAAAGTGAATGTAAAAGTTTGCAAATTTTTAAGAACAAATTAAAAAAGCTTCTTTTAGAAGAGTTTGTATCTCAAAATGAAACGGATTAGTGTAGGTAAGTATTGAAGTCGCGAAATAAAAACTGGTATTGCCAGGATGTGATCGCATGGTTGCGCCTTATTGCAATAGAACAGGGTGCAGGCTTGAATGCATGGATCGGTCCTGGGCTGTATAAGTGTAGTTAGATTATTTAGTTTAGTTTAATGTAAACAGGGTACAACTGTGGTTGAAGTGAGCGCAGTATTCGCCAATAAACGTAATAGTTTGGCGAAATTAGTGATGTAACATAAACTATGTACCATTTGAGAATAAATAAATAAAAAAAAAAAACAATATAGCTCTCATAGTTTACCTACCTTAACTGAATCCAAAATGCACAGAAAACCAGAAAAATATAGCCTACCCCGGGGAGAGGAGCCTAAGAGCCTTGACATTTCGTCACACATCACGCGTGCTTTATAGCCTTCCCCGGGGAGAGGAGCCTAAGAGCCTTGACATTTCGTCACACATCACGCGTGCTTTATAGCCTACCCGGGGAGAGGAGCCTAAGAGCCTTGACATTTCGTCACACATCACGCGTGCTTTATAGCCTACCCCGGGGAGCGGAGCCTAAGAGCCTTGACATTTCGTCACACATCACGCGTGCTTTATAGCCTTCCCCGGGGAGAGGAGCCTAAGAGCCTTGACATTTCGTCACACATCACGCGTGCTTTATAGCCTACCCCGGGGAGAGAAGCCTAAGAGCCTTGACATTTCGTCACACATCACGCGTGTTTTATAGCCTACCCCGGGGAGAGGAGCCTAAGAGCCTTGACATTTCGTCACACATCACGCGTGCTTTATCCATACACTTACTTATCACCTTTAGGTAAATAATCACATTTATTTGTAACTTAGTTTCAGTCTTAGACTACAATTAGTTAATTCACATCGTACTAAAAACATTAGGTACCTGATTTATTTAGTGAGTAATAGTATATTATTACGGCCCCGAAAGTTTCCGAGAAACCCTCTAGCGGTTTGACAAATTACTTTTTCCATTGCTCTTAGAGTTTTGTGTAATTTTATTACGTTAACCTACTTATCAGAACTCACAAGTTTAGGGCTCAGGAAGATAAAGTTTTGTAGATACCCTATTCACTTTATGTAACACACTTTTTCCAGTACCCCCGACTGTACAGTCGGGGTAACCTGTAGCTTTAAACGCGGCCCAAATTTAATGCCGGATCACGGCTAAGATCATCTGGCAGCATTTCTCAATACTGCCATGTCATTGTATGTGGCATGTGGTGGTATGTATATGTCATGGTGACTAGAAGTGGGTCAAATTTGACTTGCAAGATTTGTCCCGAACATTACATACATACATACATAAATTGCAAGTAAATAAATTAAAAAAGCTTGAAATGTAAGTACTTAATAAGTCAAAAAGATTGTCACGACTGTAATTTTGTGAGCAAGTAAGTACATCGATTAACAGCTCCAATTTCTTTGGTTGTGTTTGAACAGTTAATTCTTGAACAAGGTAATTTGTTTTTTAAAACCTGACGTTGCACGCGGAAAGCGATCGGGTGCGAAATACATACACTCTTTCCTTCTAATCATCATCTTCATATTCATCGTCATGTCAGCCGAAAGACGTACACTGCTGGACATAGGCCTCCCCCAAGGCTCTCCACTCAGACCGGTCTTGTGCTTCCGCATCCACCGCGGTCCCGCGATCTTTACTAGGTGGTCGCTCCATCTTGTTGGAGGCCACTCTTTCCTTCTATATCGATAAATTCTGTGAATTTGTCAACATTTTACCTTATTTTATTTTATTCGATTGTGTTTCCATGAAATTTAAAATTAATAAATCGTTATGGTTTAATGTGAATTTCCTACAAATGAAATGTCTCGCAGCATTAAATAACCACTAGGCAAGCTTTTTGCAAACTTATACCTCAAAGTATCCCATGCCTTTACTTTTCATCATAAACTAAGTTGTAAGTCACACGTTTTTCCACGAAAAACTTCTTTATTGTATAAAACAAGGTGAAAAAAGAAACAATGAAGCTGTTTGATGTCTCAGAGGGAAATACTCGAATATTGAGCGAAACTTAAGGGTGATTATCCGTGTTTTTGTGCACGAGTGCTTCCAAAGTCAGTGTAAAATGAAAAGGATGAAAGCATTTGTCTGCTTATTGTCTAACGCACTCGCTATAATTTTTGCATTTATCACCTCTTTCTGTTAATCAGTGTAAAATTGTGCTAGAAAGAGAAGGTGCTGAATGTGAGCGTGATAGAGCGCGCACGTGTTACACAAATAAAGTCTCTACTTTAGACTTAAAATATATAGATTCCCAATTTTCGAAATAGTCGCATAACACAGACACTTACGGACACACGCACACACACACACACACACACACACACACACAAGCACGCACGTACACACACAAACACACACACACCCACATACATACGCGCGCGAACGCTCGCACAAAGGTGTCTATTAGCTCCTATTTTGTAGTCTTTTACGAATCTACTATGGCTCTACATTTTTCTTATTCTATCCTTTGACCATTTCTAAAGCGGGCTGAAAGGTACAGGATTAACCCATAGTTATTAGAACCTTAACATAAAACCAGGAGAGATCAGCCTTTTCATAATACTTTATAATATGTATGTATGCACAAAGACAGGGGTCTTTTATGTGGTTGCTATTAATCATCCACGGATCAATGTAACTGAATGTTGAAATAAATTACTCCCTTAGAGATTAACGAGTATTTTGCGGAACAGGTTAATATACTTAGTATGAAAATACTAGGTAATACGTAAGCTACTGCAAGTACTGCACCAGGTATTTTTAAGTAGAGTTTTACCTACTTAGCAGGTGTGTTAGTGTAAATGTGTAATCCCCTATTAAGTATTTATCATGATCCAAAGCAAAAATGTTGCGGACGTAGCCTCTTTTGGGTCTACATTTTTCCCATACATACAATTGAAAGTTATAATGTAATGCTTGTCATAAATCTATCACTAGTCGTAACTCTATTTTTCTCTGAAACTAGTCATTGTTCAGGGTTATTATAAAATACTCGGCTTTGCCCGCGTGAAATATTTCAAAATAGGCTAGTTCCCTATCCCATGGGAATTTCTAAAAATCCCTTCTTGGTGCACCTCTAGGATGCTCAAGGTAAGTATATTATGTTTACCAAATTTCAAGTCTCTAGGTTCAGTGGTTTAGGCTGTGCGTTGATAGATCAGTCAGTCAGGTTTCTGTTTTATATGTTTAGATAAACCTTTTCTAACTTATTGTGGCCTAAGCTGGGTCTGAATACACATTAACATTGATTATTGCAGATACCAACGCGGACAACAACATCCCTAGTCCAAATAATGTCACATAGAAGAACAACAATAGCAGAAGTACTCGGAAGTTACTGCATTTTGTTTAGACCAACCCCTGAGGTGTTCAAGTTTACCGGATTTTCAATGAAGGTTCTCTCTTGCCTTTATTCCTATTACTTTTTTTTACCATTTAATTGACAGATTTACAATTTATTAATACATTATAAAACTACATCATTAATATTACTTACGTACAATGTCAATGTGTTATTACTTTGCTGTAGAAAAGTCACCGAAAACAAGCGTGACAAATACTCGCAAGTATGAGTAGGAAAATACGTGGCATGAGCGTAACATTAATTCGCATTAAAACGCTAAGATGCCTCTGTCTCGCTTAGATACGAAGATGGATGGCGAGACACCATGCTTGTCTGGAAACTGTTAACGTATAATACTATTACCATTTTGTGGCACGCAAATACCAAGGAGAAAGAGCTGGCGGCGTTATTTCCTTGTTCATATGTATATGTATTTACAGGAAATATAGGTATGTGTTGCTGTCGGGTTACCATGAAAAATAGTGCTGTTATAAAGCTGGACTTCGGAAAAAGTGGACTGTGAAGTGACAGAAATAAGCCATAAATATTTTACTCGAATGACCCCAGTAAAGCACGGACAAATTTTAGTCAAAAACGTAAGATTCTACAGTTTACCGATGGTGTGTGTAACGATCTAACGATTAATAATAAAATTAAGATTAATAATTATGAAGGATAGCTCACTATTTGGAATAAAAACGTAAAACGTAAACGTAAAAAAACTAAACGTATTTTGTTTGACAGCGCTAATATTTAGATTATTATAATTATATGAATATCTTGTAGTTGCGATAATTATAACCTTCTTTTTTGAATCGGTTAGTAAAATAGAAGGTTTATTTGTGCGCGGTGGCTCATTTACACGCAAAATATTATTCTGCAGGACTTTGATATTCAAATTATGACCGTCATAACTCCCGAAAGCATTTTCAATATCATACCGAAGGTTAGAAAAAAGGTGATAATATCTACTCTTATTCGCTACTTTGGGATTTCGAAATGTGGGGTTAGGGTTTTTACCGAAGGAGAGTTATGTTATTCGAGCGTATGTACTTTACGGATTTCAACGTATGAGGTGTCAGTAGATTCGTCTCAGATGTGGGAGTGACATAGGGTATATTGTTTCCCAGAATTGCAGTCGGGTTTTATTTTTAAGTTGATTAGGTTAGGTTATTAATCACGTACTTCTTTATCAACATACAATGACAGTGCAATCGGTAATCCGTACCACGCTCCACCAATTAAGCCATACTTAACCGACTGAAGCTAACGAATTTTTCAATGCATTGTGTCCTATTTTATTTGAAAAATCTCTATACAACGCCATCTATGAGCAGCTTAATCAAGCGGCTTCAACCAGATGTATAGAGTCTCCTGGGTCGTGTTTTATAAAGCTACAAGTTGTAATTTACAAGCGGATGTCTCTTTCTAACAAAAGGTGATAGAATGAGACTTCCGCTTGTAAATTGTAACTTTATAAAACACGGTCCAAGTCAAATATCTACAAATTTCAGAATTACAAAAGGATGTACAGTGTCCAAACTTTTGAAACACCCTGGCGCAAAACCTTCTAGCCTCATCACGAACTGTAAACAACATTTCACACGCACTTTCCTCAATTTAGCCAAAAAGAAACGTCCAAATTTACGAAGCCCTATAAACAAAATCTACTAAAGTAAGGGAAACTGTTTACGGCCATTTTTCTTTAATCTCAACTTAGGGCCGTAATGGACTCTATGGCCACTACATACGATTTATTTATTCAAACCGGCCTTGCTACCTTTCATTACTAGGGTTGCTACCCTAAATTCGGTTTAGTGGTGGCGCGTACGTGGCTTGGTCATTAAACTTTTACAAGTAACTTAAGAGTACAGTGCCCTAAACACGACTTGTCGAATCCTGCGTTACGTTACGGTTATCGTATCGAGATCGAGAAATCTCATACTAAATTTTAATTCCAAATACGCTCACGGGCGGGCGCTGTTCCAAACGTCATACAAACTCGACAACGTTTACTATTCGATTTTACGTTACGCAGCATTCGTAAAGTCGTGCTCGACACTCTGTCTAAGATCTAAGTCTATTACTACCTACAGTCGCTGAAGCTAGAAGCTTTTATTTAACTTACATAGTTCGTATCTATACCTATAAAACAGTACCGTGACTGACTGACTGACAACGCAGAGCCTAAACCACTGGACCTAGAGACTTGAAATTTGGCAAACATATACCTTGAGTATCCTAGAGGTGCACTAAGAAGGGATTTTTCGAAATTCCCACGGGATAGGGAACTAGCCCATTTTGAAATATATCACGGGGCAAAGCCGCGGGGCATAAGCTAGTGTTAGTATATAAGTGTTCTGGTCAAATATTGCGAACCATTTTTCGACCACAATGTTGGTGATTGAGCTGAAATTTGGCATACTTATTAAGTCTGGTGACAATACAAACAATACAACATTCTGTTGGTCCGGTCAGGATAGTATCTTCAGGATGGAATACTTCGATGGGTATATTTAAGTCCATTTTTTGCCCTTTGCAAGTCTTTTGTTTAAAGTCGGCCTTTCATTCGTCCGTTTTAACTAATTTAACTTTATCAGAAATGGTTTGAGATGTGTGTGAGTATTATATTCTGTAGATATTTAATTAAATGCTTAAACTTCAGGACAAAAGGCGTTATCAAAGTTATAGTCACGAACATTATAAGAGAAATTTCTGTTACTCCAATTCCGAAACCACAGCATGATCATCATCGTGGGGATAGCGTTAGATCAATTGCTATGATTTCCTGTCTCTGTAAGATATTCCATAACATCTTGATCAATAGGGTGGAATGGTTTGTAGAAAAAATTACATTTTATCCTGTCATACAACCGGTTTTCGGAAGTGCCGTTCTACTGTAGACAACTTAGCAGCACTAGTGTCTAATATTCAAGCCGGTTTTACTAATAAATACCCTACGATAGCCTGTTTTCTGGATATTAGCAATGCATATAATAATGTTGATATAAATAGCCTAATAAGAATATTGGATCGGATACATATAGGGGCTAAAATTTGTAAGTATATCTGGAATTTTCTATCACAGCGGAATTTAAAAATGTTAGTGGGTAGTGAATGGATTTGCAGATCTACAGGATGTGGTTTGGCACAAGGAGACCCATTATCCCCACTCCTCTTTAACATCGTAACGATGAATGATTGTAGTACGATACAAGCGAAAAGTAATATTCTTATATCACAATACGCAGATGATTTTGTGATTTATACAGTCTGCAATAAAGTACAAAATGGTTCACAGGATTTGCAATCGGCCGTAAATGTATTCATGGCATCGATAGTTGATGTTGGATTAGATATATCAGAAACTAAAACTAAAATTTGTTGTTTTCAAAGGGGCGGCGGTATCCGTAATAGAAAGTTAGTAGATATTAAATTAAATGGTATCCAATTAGACGTGGTAGACAATGTAAAATATCTTGGGTTGTGGCTAGATAGGTCACTAAAATGGAAGAAGCACATAAATGAACTCATGGATAGGTCAACTAGGCTTATTAACTGTTTTAAGATATTAGCCGGTTCGGGGTGGGGAATTCATCCTAATCATCTACGTAAAATATACAATTCGGTGACGAGGAGTAAATTAGATTATGCCAGCTTCCTTTAAGATACCACCTGTAAAACTAATATAGGTAAATTAGACAAATTGCAAAATAAATTTATGAGAATTATTGGGGGCTTTATAAAGAGTACGGCTATACACGTAATGGAGGGAGAACTGGCTTTAACACCATTGTACATAAGAAGATATTATTTGGCAGGTAAATATTGGCTTCAATGTAGATCTTGTGCAGAAAACCCAACGATAGATAGCATTAGCAGACTGGCCGATGTATGCCAAAACGCATATTGGAGGCGTAAAAAAAAAACCTCAATTGGACAGGTTTTCGCTAGACACGTGGCTAAGCAGTATGGATCTTTCGGGTATTGTGAAGCCGTACATTGAGAGTTTAGATAAACCTAAAAATCAATTAAATATAGATATGATAAAAGAAACATGTCAACAACTTTTGGCTAGAAATTATTCCAGCGATTACCATATTTATACAGACGGGTCTAAAGACACGAACTCAGCGGGATTTGCATTTTATGATCCACAAATCGACAGCGGGACAAGTATACACCTAACTGTCAACATTTCTATCATGTACATTGAATTATTGGCTATTGCAGAGGCTCTGTCTTATATCGAATCATTCGTAGGTGGCAGTTATGTAATATTTACAGATTCAAAAAGTGCATTACAGCATCTGGCTCGATGCTCCTCGAACTTTCGAGGAATACCGATAGCCTATAGGATCATAGATTGTATATACAAAATGTCCACAAATAATAAAAAAGTGGTTTTACAATGGGTGCCCTCGCATGTTGGCCTCAAAGGAAATGACGAAGCCGACCGTTTGGCACGAGAAGGCTGTAGTGATGGGTTTCCGTTGGTTTGTCTACCTTATTACTCAGATTTGCTTCATATTGTCAAAATTAATTGTCTTGAACTATGGAAAGAGTATTTCGATAAGAGGTCGTGCATTAAGGGAATATGGTACAAAACTATACAACCTCACCTTGGTTTGCAGGAATAGATTTATATCTATTCTCAGATCTGATCTAGTTATTGCTCTAAAACTTCGATCTGGACATATTCCTCTTAACAGTTTTACATACCTTATGAAAAAGTGCACTTCTCCTAGCTGCACAGAGTGTGATAGGAAAGAGGATGTGTACCATATTCTGGAGGAGTGTGTTAGGAATGAAGTCGAGCGGAGAGATTTTTGTATCGAAAATAATATTGAGGGTCATAACGTTGGCAAATTTAATTCAATTTTGGCATACCCTCAGTCTATTATAGCAAAAACATTGTACAAATTAGTTGGGATAGGACTTCAGCGAAGAAGTGTTAAATCAGATTAAGTTATAAGGAGTGTAAGGCAGCCACAATAAGGGTGGCATGATCACTGATGATCAAACACTTTAATAATAATAAAGAGAAAAAAAAAAGAGTTGATACCTAATATACAACTTAATAAAGTTGATAAAGCCCCAATATTTTTGCTTCAAATTCTAATATCTCAAAAACGGTTAAACCAATTTTAAAAACACTTAGCTAAAAACCATATGGATTGCACCATCCTTGGCGTTAAAAAACCCGCGTCCAAATCGGGCAATCCGTTTAGGAGCTACGGTGCCACAGGACACAGACACACCCGCCAAACTTATAACACTCATTTTTGCGTCGGGGTTTAAAAAATTAACCCACCTTTTCTCTTACATTCTACCTTAGTACCTAGGTACCTCATTAAGTTCTTAACTTTAACTGGGCACTTCATTTAGTCGACAGCCCTGCTATAAGAGGCACTTAGCCTTTGTACGGCGATTTACTGGACGCGAGAATAAAAGCGAAGTGCCTCCAAGGACTTCGGACACCCTGTACATTTGGCGTTTGTCGAGTTTCGGACGAGAAAGGGAAACGTTTAATGTAGTTAGTAAGTATATCATTCAAAAATAAAGATAAAAATATGTACAATTTGTAACACCTATGTTTTACAAACAAATAAATTGAATTGAATTAAAAAAAACACAAACTAATTACATCATTCGCGTCCTCTTTTAATTTGTCGGGATAAATTCGATAGATGGCCTATTGTTTCAGATTTTTTCCGCGACAGTACAAAACAACGTCCGCTAATTATATTGCCCAAAATATATAGAGATCTAACACGTATGAGTAACCGTAATACATGATTGACCCGGTAAACACCTCATACGAGTGTAGGTACAGTCCGCGCGCGAGCTCCGAGGAATCAGGCTGGGTTTATTTTAATTTTGAACAAGCACGTACCTACCTAGAGAATAATTTCATAATTATAGAGAGAGAGAGAGAGATACATTTATTCACACAAATTCGACATACACACAAAAAAGCAATAAGTACATTTGAAAAATTAAAAATAAAACAAAAGCAGACTATATAGACTATATTGATTTAAACTTTCGCAATTTTCACACATTATCATGATACTCGGGACTTAATCGCGTAAAAACATACATATATTTAAATTTGAATTTGAATACCTCGACGTTTCGGACCCCTTCGAGACCATGGACGCAACGTCGCGTCTGAAACGTCGAGGTATTTAAATTCAAATTTAAATATATGTTTCATACGCGATTAAGTCCCGAGTATCATGATAATATATGGACTAGTGTTGTTATTATTTAACAGTGGAATTATTCTGAATCTTATGTGCTTGATAAAATAACACAAATCCAGCACCCGATTCCTTGGACCACGCGCGCGGACTGTTATATTATCCGTGTCTAAGAGAAAAATAGGAATTCAAAATTTCGCCTAAATTTTAAGAAAGAACAAAAAAAAACTAGAGCTATCAGAAATTGACGAGAAAGCAACTTTATAAGGACGCCATTTTTCACCTTTTAGAGTACGGAACCGATCGATTACATTAAATTGATATCCAAAGCAAGGGCCAGCCAATTCAATTTGTCAAACTTTTCAATTGAGTTATAACAGTTGATTGAATTTAGGAGATACCCTCGAGTTTTGTTACCTGTTCAGTGAAGTGGAAATGTCAGAGTATCGAAGCAGGGTACGCTGTGTTGGGGTCTGAAATGGTTAAATAACCTTTTGCTTTTCTCGTGATCTTATCGGCTACTCGTTAATGCGGTAAAACTGTCCCTGATAAAAGTAATAATTAACGCTAAACCAAGTAAACCATAAGTTTTTTGATACGCTTAATAATGCGTTTCATGGTACTTTATGGATCGCGGCCACTCAGAGACAAGGTGTTATACTTGGAAAAACGAATTAAACCTACTCGTAATACATTAAGTTAGATTCCTGATAAATTCTATGAACTCCCGATATTTCGACGCAGGTAAGTACATGTATCATAATCACGGGCAAACTGTGCGTGTGTGTGTGTCTAAGCAATTTACCGCGAATTATTTTAAACTGTTAGGTAATATTAATTAATTGAGTACTTTGCGCAAAATAATTATTTTCACTTTAATCTTTTTTGATACCTATATAACTGACGGACTAATTAGAATACTTAACTGCTTGCCTTGTACCTACGAGTTGCCTTAGGCTAGATATAATTTAGCTCTCGGTGTGTAGCCTTAACACGGTATCTTATGTTGCTGCAGTTTCGTTATGTTTAACATAAAAGCAAATATGGATTTGTTGACGTTCAAGAAACTAGTCAAGGATCATCTCTTGAAAATGCAGAGGCAGGGATGCCCCTGTTTAACCTATGATTGAAGAACCGTATAACATAGGATTAATCTCCAGTCAACCTTTCACAAACCATACCTACCATATACTTAAAAACTGATCTAATATGCATATATTATATATATTAAGAATCATACACACACACAGAGAGAGACACACACACCCACACACACACACGCACGCTCATTCTCACACGCATTTATAAACAAACATACACATACATCTATTTTTTTTAGATTGCACAGTAGCTACATAGCTACCTAGTTTTGTTTAATCGATCGTTGTTTTTTCTCTTAGTTTTAGATACGACCACCCTTGCCAAATGAGCCGGGCTGAAAACCAGCGCTGGGAACCAAAACCAGAACTTGCCGAGATCGGAACCCATTGTCAAGGTGTAGACCTATTTTGGGCTTAACTCTTTGTATGTATACATATGTTATTACTGTTTATACTGTGTTGTTCATTATATCATTGTTTACACTATGGCAATAAAGAGTTTTGAATTTGAATTTGAAATAAATGCGCAATGGTAGGGCTAATTGAGCGTTTTTTGCCTAGAAACAAACTTTTTAATACTACACACACGGGAGTTAACTTATTATAATAGAACATTAGGCGCGGGTCAAAAGTCAGAGTCAGTTACATTAAAGCTAGCTAACAGTATAATAACAATAAGGCTTCTTGTGATAAATGGTCCGAAAAAGAATCATATTTCATATTTAACCTCCGTTTGTCCATATAATGGCAACAAACGCTCTCGTCGAGTTCCTGTTCTCATTAAGTACTACGACTCGCCTTTGATTAACGAGATGTGGGTCATAGTAATTAAAAGTGTCGTTTGTCACAGATTTTTGTGGCTGCATCGTTCCTTCTGGCGATTTGTTCGGCGACGAATAACTGGCAGACAATATCGCTGCATCGTGCTTCATGACATCAATAACAGTTTTAAATGATTCGCGGTTAACTGCATTAGACACAATGAAAACGGGATATTGACCGCGATTACCTTATAGGTTTGATGAGCTCCCGATATTTCGATGCAGTTGCATGCATCATGATCACGGGCAAGCTGATTAGTATCTACCCTCGTTTCGTCAGTTAAATACTGATAGTCATGCATACTAAATACCGTCCATTGTCTCCTTAGTAATATGGTACGTAGTTACGATAAAGAAGAACTTAATAGTAAGTAGGATTTAATAGTATATATGAAGTTATAATCACTTCTTCGCCCGCTACGTAGGAATTGATGAGTCTATGGATATATTTACGGCGTTCTAACCGAATGAGTTGTTTTGTTGCTATGCTACAATGTTTAATATCACCCAATGGGTTAAAATTTGAAATTAGTGTGCAAATCATATTTTCTTTGCCACTCGTTGCCATTGAGATGTCCCCTGGTTAACTCGTCTAAAATAAGATTTTCTAAGGCACTACTCCATCAAACGTTAGGAGTTTCGCCAGTTATCTTCATCTCTTAAGCATGGAAATCCTGACTTAGAAAATATTTTTGATGAGTTGTCCATTGGACATTTCCATGGCAACGAGCGGCACTTAAAAGTTGATTGACCCACCTGCACATACGTGGCATTTGAACTGAAGATATTTTGGCTCATCAGCTAGCAACGAATGTGTCAAGTTCAAGAAAATATTATGAGTTGACCGTATCCTTCAACCTGTGGCACCCAGCTGCAGTTTACTTACACCTGCTACAAAGGTTTATTGCCTTCGTTCACAGCCCCAGTTCGCCATACATTCGTCAATCCCTCACTCAATTTAACGACGCCCATAAATTCGATTGGTTATTAGATTGTCCCAAAATGTTCCTTTGTCAGTCGCGTATGGTTTGCATCGGAGGGTCGAGCACGACTTTACAAAAGCTGCGTCACGTAAAATCGAATAGCAAACGTTGGCGAGTTTGTATGACGTTTGGAACAGCGCCCGCCCGTGAGCGTATTTCGAACTAAAATTTAGTATGAGGTTTCTCTATCTTGATACGATAACCGTAACGTTACGCAGCTTTCGTAAAGTCGTGCTGGACCCTAATTTCTGCGAAACTTCTTTTTCTTGGCGAGGTGAAGTTCTGTGCACGTATCGGGTGTAATTTTGTGGTTTTTATCTGCAGTCTTTAACGATTTTGACAAAAGTTATGACGCGTACGATGACCATTTGCTACCAAAAAAATTAAAGTAACTAACTGCAATAGAAATCGATTTACGAGGTTGAAAACGATGCTAGATTTTTATTCTCGCAAGTCTATACCATTATGTAGGTTTGATTATAAAATAGCCACATACCAAACACTCAAAAAGTTAAGTACTCCACTCCACTCGTATAGTAAAATACTACCATTTTTTATTTAGCCTGTACAGTATGCTGAGCTGAGCCTATTCCTCCATTTGTGGGCAAGCTCCTGCCAATCAAAACAGTCATACCGCCATCTCGTTATGGGTCTGCATTTGCTGGGTCTGCCTCTCCTCCGTTGGCCATCCCCCAAACTACCTAGCTCTGTGAATTTCCATGCCAGTACCCCATTTCTTACAGACAATCCTGCAACAGACGTAAATGTCATACTCATGCCACAATTCGTGATTTGGACAAACTCAATTTAAAGTTTGGGCCGCTGCGGGTTTATTATAATTGCTTCACATCGCGGTTAATGAGTAAACAGAAACTTTAAGGTACTAGTAGTTTGTTACACTATACGTTGGGGGGGGGGGGGGGGGTCGATTTATGACAGTTTATCTAGTCAGAGACTTTATTTATTTTATTAACTTGAGTTTGTCACTTTCGTCGGATGAAGATTAGTTATTAATGTTTTTTTACCCTCAACAAGCTTCGTCATTTTACTCGTAACTAATTGAACTCCACAACAGACAGGCTTTGTCAGTATACATACAGACATCCACATAATGATATTTACCTGAAAGTAAATAATCTAATCAAATTATTAAAAGGCATGGCAATTGAACAGCTAAGTTAAGCAATTTGCAATATTAAATTCAACGTAACTTTTAACCCATAAAAAAATACTTGCATTCTAACACCCTTACACAACTATCTGTTATTTACTTGCTTTACAAATTCTCGTGAGACATAACATGGCATCCACAATAGCTTACTTAACTAATGAAAGCCCTGAAAAGATGACGTCATCCGTGCAGTGTAAACAAGACGAAAATAGCCCTGCGAAATATGGACATTACTTTGATGGATTTGTTTTGCTTGAAGTTGTTGGTAGACGTAAACAAATTAATTCAACCACTTGACTACTTTTTTACAGAAGACGTAATAAGTAGACGCTGTGTGATGATCAGTTGCAAAATGGTTGCAAGCATTCAGCAGATGTTGCGTTTTTGTTGATAATGGTAACTGATACAGATTCATTCAAGAGTTTCTATGACTCAAAGACAAACCCAACGAATCAAAAACAATTTTTTTTTTCATAAAAGTATACCGATAATGAGCCTTGTTATAAATTTCATAGCGAAAGAATCGTATGCGTAAGTCAGTGTCATGCTAATCGTAACGTCACTGAGAAATGTAACATCGCAATAGAACTTTTATTTGAACTTTAGATAGATAGATAGATAAAAAACTTTATTCGACAACCATGACTATGACAAATGCAGTAAAATAAATATCTTACAAGCTATATACACACGGAAATTTGTCACGACATAGTCGTAGCCGCGAAAAGGCGCCGACTCAGCGTGTGCTGCCGGCATTACTGCCGCAGCGCTGATATTCTGCCGGAACGTACAACTTTAATTCAGTGGGATATAGCTTTTGGATATTGTCGATATTTAAAGCAAACTCCTTCCAATGGTTGAAGTTGAGGGAATACTAAACTAGAACAAAAAGTGGGTAAGAAACCTATGGTAATCATTTAGGAAGACTTATCTAATGATAATAATGCTTTAGGGAATAACACCCCGGTGCTTTCTGATGCAGAACCAACACATCTGAGGAGTTCATATTCTCTATTCTCTAAGCGACAGCGTTGCATTCACCGCTCGAAGTGTCACATTTGCGATACTACCTGTATGATAGCTAATTTAACACTCCGACGTTGAAATAACCGTAAATAACATTAACTTACCGATACCAACACCATAAACTTCGGGTTAGCACTTGGAAAAAGTAAAAGACCACTAATCGAACATCTGTCAGTCTTAGTGTGGTCGAACGACAGCTCTATGACGTACGGCTGTCACCGAAAAATGCCATGTTGTGCTGGGACACGTTTTTCATTAATTTTGTACTAGACCCAACCAAAGTCCATGGTGTTAGTAAGTCAATGGTAACAAATAGCCTTAGTAAACAACATCCCTGGTGGTTGAATTTAAATGAGTCGAGGCGAAACTTCTAGTGCACTTTGCAATTAAAAATTACGAGCTACTGAAATTTACAGCCTTTATAAATCAAGAAAATATCAAGCCCCCTTAAGTAAAAAATCCTCTAACAGCCAAATGGACATCGTAATGCTCAAATTGCGTGTAATAAAAGTTCTATTATGCGGAACCCTTCAGCGACGGTATAATGGGTAATAAGTGCAAAATATTAAGCCATAAATATTTTATTCCGACGTCCCCAAGCGATATTGAGGGATGAAAGAATTTGTTGCGCGGAAATGCTTTTGCAAACTTCTTTCCTGAACCTACTTCAGGTGGAAAGTTCCTCGGCAGTGTTGATGTCAGATCTTACTTCAGAATAGGTAGTTTAATTGCAAAAATTGGAAATATGTTTTAGACGGCTTGCTAACTTCGGATATAGGTAAGACGGGGGGGGGGGGGGGGGGGTGACGTTATATACTAGGTACCATGAATTCGGAAACTGTTAGACTTAAAAAAAAGAGAAACTCTTTTGCGGCAAAGAGAGCCATTTTATATGATACCCAGAATACCCACTTCACCTAAGCTACCCCACTTCGAAATTTTGAGATCCCCATTCAAAAAGAATGTATTTTAATTTATTTTTCCTATTTGCAAAATACTTAGGCAAGCATCATTTAAAACTGTTCCAAATTGCACGTCAAGATTACGACGGACAGAACGATCGAACCAAACCATAAGGTTTCCTTTTTATCATCTTGATTCGCAATCCTAAAATTTGAAAAGCATTCCAATTTTGCCCAAGCCTAGATCAAAGCCTCGGTAGCATGAATCGCTTTTTTTCAACCGCATGGTATGAGATAGAATACGATGAGTTTAGTTTTCCAATCAAACCTGTAGTTCGCTGGGAATTGGAAAATACATTGTTTTATGAAAACGACATTGGGGTGTAAACGCGGCGTTCGGGCACAGAATAGATAAAAATCTTTTAACAAAAAAGTAAAACCGCCTTAAAAAAAAAAGTGAAATAATGATAAATAAATAAAATAAAATGCGTTTATTTCGCACAACAGAAACTAAAGCCTAAAGTTTTATGGCCTAGCACTAAGCAGCAGAAATATGAAGTCGGTGCTTCATTCAAAGAATATTCCGCTCGCACCGAACTAAGCAGCAGAAATATGAAGTCGGTGCTTCATTCAAAGAATATTCCGCTCGCACCGCACCGACTTCATATTTCTGCTGCTTAGTGCTAGGCCATAAAACTTTAGGCTTTAGTTTCTGTTGTCCGAAATAAACGCACTTTATTTTATTTTATTTATTTGTCATTATTTTAGAGGATTATTTTACGTTTTTTTTTCTAAGGTTTTTTTCTGAAGGCGGTTTTACTTTTTTCTTGTATAAAATTTATGGGACAGGCTTGGGGAAGTTATGCAAGCTCAGCTCGCTAAAGCGAAATCCGTTTTAAAACTTTAACTTCCACCAGCGTAGTTTATGAAACTATCATTCTGCCGCGTCCTTGTTGAAGTATTATTTATTCATGACTTTGCTACCAATATTCTAATAACGGAGATGGAGTTCTTTTGTCTCTGCATGCATCGCAATGGAGCTAGAATGGCGGCAATGATGACGCCATGGAAAAATGTTTCGCTATTTTGTTCGATCTTTGTGTTGCCGCTAGTGTTGTCTTAAGCTGGTAATACTGCTTAATGGAAATTATACTGAAAACACTAACATTTTAAGAAAGACACAAAATAAGTTTTCTGTTAAAAATGTCACTCGACAAAGCGACACTGCAGTTGCCGTTGCCGCTGCAGACTAACATTAAAACTCGTACAAAATATCATGCAATGTGGTATTCAACTTTTTATTCAATTCACTTTCAATTCTCGCGGCGTTGAACCAAAGCGATCCCTTTAAAAGCGCAATACGAACCGTCGCATAACTCATCGATATCTAATATCTATCGTCATAGCAATGTGAAATTAATAGCTACCGCAGATTTATGGATCGCTTCCGTTTTTTAACTCCGCGTGTTCTTTTTGCTGAATCGTTTTCATTCTCGCCCTGTGAAAATATGTGGCCGCGTCGGGTTCTTTTTCATGTAGGTGAATTATTTTATTTTATTTTCATTTATAAAGGAGAACAACAGCGCTACAATTAAACTTATTCTAATTTTAAAGTGATACTTAAGGCCAATAACAGTTAGGTACCTAATCCCTGTATTGTACAAATATAGCTAGAGTTGAATACTTAAGTTTATTTTGTTAACAAACACTTAATCTTATTTTACGTTAATCTAATTAATCAAACTTATTTCACAATTTATTTAGTGCACACTACCTAGTATGTGTGTGGTGTGTGGTGTGTGGTGTGTGTGTGTGTGTGCGTATGTGTGTGCATGAGTGTCTACAGTGTACAGATAGTTTCACTACAGTGAGGCCTCTGTACCATTCATTTTGTATAGCTATGAAGGACCTCGAATAGGTGACGCTATTGTGTTAAGCAGAGGTCTAAATATATACCTCTGTATAAATAGATATGTATGTACAATGTATAAATAGATACCTCTCTATACTGAAACTAGCTACAGCAGGCTTATGAATGAGCAACTTAAATACCTAAGATGAAATACCTCTTTATGCACGTAATTTCTCCGTGTTACTCACTCTCCACTAAAAAACAAAAAAGTGCGATCACCGTTGCTTAACAGCACTGATTTGCTAGTAAGATATATATTGGGGTAGTCATCAAAATCACCTTACATTTACATGCTTCAAAAAAGAACTATAAACAAATTGCGTAGCCCCAAAAAAACTTCTCCACGTACGTAGTAAAAATAGTGCGTTTAGTGCGCATCAAAACGAAGGCCCCGAGATAAGGTCAAACTAGTAAAAGCGGAATCCGAGGCCGAAAACCTCGTCTTTTTTACGGCAGCCCAAAACGACACGTGTAACTTCTGGGTGAAAACAATTACCGCAAAGTGTAGGCAGATCAGATATTTTCTTTCAAAAGAACAGCAAAAACATAGAGCGTTAGGTAAACTAACCAGAATCGTTATTGACTCTGTAAAAGTGCTGATAGGCTAGAGCGTTCAATTTCAGCCTGACTTGTAACACAACATTGAGCATTTGTCATCATCATCGTCATGTCAGCCGAAAGACGTCCACTGCTGAACGTAGGCCTCCCCCAAGGCTCTCCACTCTGACCGGTCTTGTGTTTTCCGCATCCACCGCGGTCCCGCGATCTTTACCAGGTCATCGCTCCATCTTGTTGGAGGCCTATCGATAGCTCGTCTCCGGGTCCGCGGACGCCATTCGAGAACCTCCTGAGCATTTGTGGTGTTTGAATTTTGTCCTAATGAACAATGAACAGAGCTAACTGCTCAAAGCCAAACATCGTTGCAAATATTTTTGCGACCATTCAAGCTAGAAGCAAATTTAATCTCGTTTCTCTAGAATGTGTACGTGACTCGAGATATTCGAAAATTTCATTCTTTTGTGTGTGTTCGAGAAATGCATTAGTTACTGCCTCACCCCCGTTGAAATTGACTAAATTTTCAATGTATAAGAGTGGTTAAAAAATACAATTTGGGGCTTTTCAAAGCCAGACTTTTCGGCCTCATCTGTACTTACCACCAGATTGGATAGAGGTTAATCGCTGGTCTGTTTTCAAGAAATAACCAAAAAACATTGTTTCTCGATTAACTAAGACCATTTATCCTAAGGAGGCTGACAAAAATCAACATTCCGTCACCTTCGCCAGTCACATCAATTAATCTGGAAGGATGTTTAGCGTTGCCTAAAGAATAAACACTGACAAAATTGCATTTTTCAGGCACGCTCGCAAGTGGCGTTGACACAAATTGGCCATTACCGCGATGGATGTCAGTCAAGACGCCGAAATACTTCGCGTTTTAACAAGGATGAAATATTAAACGGTTTCGACCGAGCAGCTCCCAGCTATATTGATTGCCCATCTACATGAGCGAACAGTTAATACTAAACGCAGTATTAAGTACAACTGTCACATCAGTGCGATGACGTCTGTCTGTACAGTTACCAATATATTTATTGCGTACAGATTGGCCACTATCCGCAGCCCACTGATATCGGCTTCTGCCGTCACACTGCGATGTACACACAACACACAGCACCACATACCATCACGTTCACATGTATGTAGCAATGCGTAGGTACTTAGCATATTGTCCGCCTATTGCTTATTGCTTCAATTTTGTCTGTCATATGCTATTAAAATTTATACGCTTCGACGCTGACGCTGAACCAGCCTTGGACGCAACACTGTTGCCTTAGAAAATTACACCTCAGTTGCTGATTCAAATGCATAATTATCTTGGCTCTTTGGTCTGTCAATGCTTGTTCATTCCTTTCCTGTTTAAAAAAACGGGCAAAGTGGGAATCGGACTCTGGCACCGACATTTCACGATTCTAGGTCAATAGAAATCACCCTAGGGGTTCTGATTCACTTGGAATCGGCAGATGGATTCTATTTAGGGCTCTGTTTTTCATTTTGAGGCTTAAAGCCCCAATTTTTTTTCTAAACCACGTATGAAACGGAAAGAACGTGCCATGCCCGCATTCAATCGCTTCTGGCCGGTTGACATAAAAGTTTTCTATTGTCACCACATTATTTTTGAACGAAGCAATTGTATCCAGGATTCGTTCACCCATTTACGAGAGTATTGCTATGTATTATAAAATGAAGAAAAATTGTATTAAAAACAATTGCAATTCTATAATCTAGTCCATAATGTGAACACAGATGGTCGTAAGTCAACTACTTGAATTAAAAACAGTTAATTTAGTCACCCGCGCCGCGATCACCGCGCGTTGTTGGTGAATATGGACCTCAGCAAAGAAACGCCTGATTCAATCAATCATGACACTAATATTTTACTACGATAAATCATAATTCTAAAATATTTTATAAATACAAGATGAAGGTTTCACGTGTTTAATTCATTTTCAGTATAATTGAAACAAATGAACAATTTCAGTTTGAAAAAGTATTTAACGTTTATATTAAAACTCTGTTCTATTTACAGGACCCCAAAAACATCAAAAACAAAAACATTACGGCTCTGCTAATTTTGTTTAAACGAAGTTAGGAGTCTGCCGGCATTCCTGAGATTAAAAGGTACGGAGAAGCAGCAATTATATTAAAAATGCTTTTGAACTGTTTTAAAAACAATTCCTTTTCCCTTCCCTCTCCAAGATAAGTTAACCTTATTGCGTTGTTATTTGCTGCTGTTATTAGCATTATGTGCTGTTAAGCCAGTTCATTTCAAGGACTTTATAACAAAAATACTGTATTTATGTATAGCAGATCGCTAAGATTGTGACGTGCTTATCAAAATCTTTCATCAATGCATTTATCTGCCAGGGAAATAAGAAAGTTTGCATAAAAAATGTTTTTTAGCAAAACGTTATTTAAAAAATACAAGTAGCTGCTAAGTTTGAAAAGTATATAATTTATTATACTCTAAAAATATAGTGGTACTTATCGTGTTTTTACAGGTTAACAATGCAAACTAATACGCCTTCACAAAATGCGCCATGTGTCCGTCCGTCTATTTCGCGGGATAACAGCAGTCAGGCAATGAGATCTGTGACGAAAACTTGGCAACTTTGCCAACATTTCCGACTTCTATACCACAGACGACATTAGACATCATGCGAAATTCTCATAATACAAACTACTATTCATAATCGGATAGAGCACAATTTGTAAAGTTGAAAATGATTGCAATTGTGCATTTAACCTTAACAAATATATTGTATTCTATTAAACCCTTTAATATTTAACTGACTGTTTCTCAATAGTACAGTTTTCACCTCGAGCCATTGTAACCCCTCGAGTTAATAAGAGACCCTCGCTAAAGCTCGGGTGGTTTAACCATCTCATATAAAAAGTGGTTCCAATTAGTCCATGGATAAAAAATACAGTAATACTTAATTTTCATTTATTTCTGCGTAAAATTAGTAAGTAACGCATCTTTGTAACTTTATTTTTCAGGACGTCTTGATGGATAATGTCACAGACACTGGAGTAACTATTAGAATCCTAATTACTCGAATTTGCATTATTACGTTTCTAAAGAAACAAAGCCCTGTCTGTATGTAAGATAAATATAGCAGGCAGAGAGTTGATTGGGATCCAAATGAAACTGTTGAGAGCTACGGAAATTGGAAATCTCATGCCGTAATAGGAAACTCGTCGTACGCTTTTATTCAGTTACTATTTATGTAACGTATCAATTTTCAGCACTTAGCTGAGAACGATTCATTATTTTCGTCTTAGTGTTTTTAGATAGAATGTTGGTAGTTTACTCTTACTTTAATTGGAGTGGTTCTTGTGTAATTATTGTTAAAGACAAACTGAATAAAACACAACAACAAGTATACACATCATAGTAGAAAAATCTTTCCCACGGGCCAGGCAAAAATCAATCATATGACAATGTCATAATCGTAAACATTTTGACAGGAGAAAGCTTTTCTCACTTTAACCACATATTCTGGTAATTCATGAGAATTCTCATTTGACTTAAACAATCAAATTAACCGAAATTGACGCTTATCCGATAACAAGTTCCGAGGATCCTTTTTGTCAAATAAATAAAATAGTATACTTAAGTCTAAGGTTCCTGAGGGTCGAGCACGACTTTTCGAAACCTGCGGCACGTAAAATCGAATAGTAAACGTTGTCGAGTTTGTATGACGTTTGGAACAGCGCCCGCCTGTGAGCGTATTTGGAACTTAAATTTTGTATGAGGTTTCTCGATCTCGATGCGATAACCGTAACGTTACGCAGCATTCGTAAAGTCGTGCTCGACCCTCTGATAAGTGGAATCTATTTACAGTGAACGTCATACCTATAGTGAAATAGTGCTTGACAA